>OU696588.1:6505000-6807500 GCA_916048095.2 Sacculina carcini
TGAGGTTTCCTAAGCTGGCGGTGGTTAAGAGAAAGAAAGAGCGAGCAACAATATTGAATCCTACTAAAAATGAAAGAATTAGCTAGTTTAAAGGCGGCAGAGACAGTTAAATATCTACGGATAGAATAGATTCGCCTAATATGAAAGTTACAGACCCTAATAATATCAGAGATGTATAGATCAAAATAAAGAGAATCATCTAGCAAGACACCTAAGCTACGAACATAGTTGCAAAGAGGAGCAGATAGAGAAGTTACACTTCTAGAAGATTGAAAAATGATATTTTTTCTCTTTTCCGGATTGAGCTTGAGGTGATGGGTAAAAGACCAAGTTCTAATATCATCCAATTTATCAAGAGGGCCTAGGACGAATCCCTGTGGGACACCGTATGAGAGTGGGAAAGATTCACTTCGAGAATCACTAGTACAAACAAACTGAGATCGAGTGAGAAGATAAGAGTGGAAAAAATTATAGTGCAGTACCACTGATACTTAAGTTCGATAGAGTATTGAGTAGAATTAGATGATCAACAGTGTCAAAAGCCGCAGAGAAGTCCAGTTGAATGAGAAGAACATGCTTACAAGCGAGAGTAGACTTAAGAATAGAGTCATAGAGGAAGAGAAGCGAGGTTTCTGTTGAGTGAAAACTACGGAAGCCTGATTGTTCAGGGAGAGATATATCATGGCGCTCAAGGTAGTCCGAGATCTGGACATAAGCAGCCATTTCAAGAGATTTGGATAGCCAAGGAATTCTAGAGATGGGACGATAGTTAGACAAACAATTGGGATCAAGGTTAGGTTTTTTCAGGATAGGGAGAATACTGGCACTCTTTGACGCAATAAATTATCCAAGAGAGAAAGCCGTATTGATAAAATAGGTGATGAAAGGAAGAACTAACTTAATGCACTGGGGAATTCGTGCAAGGTTAATAGGATCCAGGGAGGAAGAACGAGTGTGAACACGCCTCAATAGTAATCTGCACTCAGAAGTGGAAATCGGGAGGAACGAGTGGAAAATGGAGGAGGTGGTGGGAGAATATGACAATGTAGCAGGAGGGAAACGACAGCATATATTCGAGATTTTTGTCTCAAAGAAATGAGAAAATAGGGAGGGTAAGCGAAATGGGTCACCTTCAGTAAACACATATAGAGGTATTGGAATTACTTAAGAGTCTATTGAGAATATTCCAGATAAACTTACTGTTGAGACTAGAGGAATTTTTTTATTATAATGGGATTTTTGGCGTGCTCACACAAGATATGATGATGACGACGTCGTGTAGCACAATAATATTGTCATGATACATCGTTTTTCAGACGCAACCAATGACGCTCAGTTCATCTAAGATATACTGGAATTACGAATTTCACTATTGAACCAGGGACTATGAAGAGAACGAGAGGAACGAAACTGCTTAACAGCAACAAACTAATCTCTAAGAAATTCAAGACAGGAATTGAAATAGTTCAAAGATCAGAAGGGGATAGGAAGGAAAGTGAATCAGAGTTGAATGAAGAGAATATGTGACTGAATAGAGTAATGGTCAGCATTAAGATAATCTGAAAATTTGACAGTTTTATGCGGAAATACACACACGCACAGACACATACAGACATACATACACATATACACTAATAGCTACATATACATACGCTGGAACGGTCACACTAATTCGAATAGTTATTCAGTTAATTGCTGTCATCGTATTGTTCTCATTGTCGCCTGTGTTGCATGCACGTGTTTGTATCAGTTGATGGGCCGCTGATAAATGTGTACAATGGTGCAGATTGTTAATATTCTTCAATGTATTCACTTGTCTCTCATATTTGCGCCGTACTACTGCTCAATAACATGTGTGTGTGTGTGTGTGTCAGTATACAATTCGACCCTGCCCCGAGGCTGGGTGAGCCTCACGTGACTCGTCGCACCCCCGACTACTTCCTGTAAGTCACCACTGACTACTTCCTGTAAGTCACCACTGACTACTTCATGTGAGTCATGGGGTGACTCATGGGCTCACTGACTAATACATGTGGGTCATGGGGTGACTCGTGGGCTCACTGATTACTTCCTGTGAGTCACTGATGACTCGTAGATTCACTGACTACTTCCTGTGAGCATTGGGGTGACTCGTGATCTCACGGACTCTTTCCTGTGAGTCACTGATGACTCAGCTTCACTGACTTGCTGCATTCTCGCTCGCACTGCCAACCCGTGCGCCGACATCTCCGCGTGTGTGTCCGTGCGTGTGTGTCCGTGTATGTGTATCTGTGTGCACGTGCACTGATATTGCTGGATGTGTCAGTTAATGCCAAACACGACGTAGACGACGGTGTTGTTTCTACAATGTTTTATATTGATGCTGCGTAGTACAATGCAGGCTCACTGATCACTGCGTCTGCACGCACTGATGTCGTCCTCTCTGCTCTGTGTATGTGTCAGTGTGTGCATAGCTGATTTTGCGCCATATTCAGCCCAAGATTATGTCTATATGCATATATGTTCTGTGTGTGTGTTTATATGAATCATACTCCGCTCTCATACGTGAATATATATATATATATATATATATATATATAGGCGTACAAAAGGCGGATACACTTGTTTTGCTCTTGTTGGCGTAATAAATTGAGCCGATGAAAAGCAGTGTGGGTAATGTTAGTGGGGTGTAGTGTGGGTAATGTTAGTGGGATGGGGTGTGGGAAATGTTAGTGGGGTGTGGTGTGAGTAATGTTACTGGGGTGTAGTGTGGGTAATGCTAGTGGGGTGGGGTGTGGGTAATGTTAGTGGGGTGTGGTGTGGGTAATCTTATTGGAGTGGGGTGTGGGCAGGGTTTTTTCAAAGAAAACAAAATCCATGTTTTTTTAGAAAAAAAAACAACGGTTTTTTGGTTTATTTGGTTTTTTTACACTGCACACACAAATAAAAAAGGATTGTACCATGCTATTTAGTATATAGTTAAACATATTTTAGTACCACTTACCAAGAGTTTTGTAAATATTTAAAAACGATAAAAATAAAATCATAAACATGTACGCACAGGATCTTGAATTTCACCTTGTAGCATCTATAGGCAACGTAAGTTTTAAACCGCTTCCAATTGCGAAAGCAGTCGATTTTAAACACCCACATATGTTTGCAAACTCCAAATACCCAGTGGTCTTATTTATGAAAACCTAGTGACTAAAAATCGTTTTGTCCATGGAGGTTAATTCATGCTTGTTTTCAGAGTAAACACAGTTTTTTTCAACTCAGAGGTTTTATAAAAATAGTGTTTTTAATAGACTCAAATGTTTTGTCGTAAAAATATACGGTTTCTCATAAACTACAATGCTTCTCCAAAAATGAACCAAAAATGTAAATAAAATGAACCAGAAACCAAAAATGTAAATAATAATGTTTCCCATATCGTGCAAACCCTTAAAATCATGTCAAAAGGTAATATTTATGAAGATTTAAAACTGCATTTATGAACTAATTTACTAATTCTGAAAATATTTGATCATTCCTATATGAGAAAAATCATTTATGTCAAAAACACAATAAAATACACTTGGTTTAAACCGAACGAACCCTGGGTGTGGGTAATGGTATTGGAGTGGGGTGTGGGTAATGTTAGTGGGTTGTAGTGTGGGGTTCGTCACAGTCGCGGTATGCTAGCTGACAGTGTGTGTTGTTGCCTGCGCCACCCGTCACTGCTGCGTCACAATACGTCGACATCGAGGACTGATGTACCACCGACATCAACCACGATACTGGCAAACTGACACATACATACACACACAAATACAAACACACATACACGTACACACACACACACACATATATATATATATATACATACAAATACACACACACACACACATATATACATATCAATCTCGCAGGTCTACACACAGACAATAAATAGAAACTCAAACAATAATAGATAGGTTGCGATGGTAACACTGACCCGACAGCCAGCAGTGCCGGTTCATTAACATAGTTTTGGCCAGATGTTATTGTTGACGTCAGTTGGCACGTGTATTTTTGTGCACACTGCACGTGAGAGCCTCCTAGTGCCTCCACACCAGCATGCCATTTCTCAGCTGTCACACGTCAAATGTATCAGTCAGCAAGTGCAGCTCAGTGTGGAGTGCTGGTGTGTGGGCTGTAATTTACGTTGCGGTTCAACTACAACTCTTCTTCTACTGACCAGTACACTATTGCTCGAGCTTCTTCTTGGCCATTGATCATGGAACATATTCAAACAAGTGTGGAACATATCGAAACGATGGATAGATGCAGAGCCGTTGCGAGGACTTATGGGCCCCCCCGAAGGCAACACTTGGGACCCCATTATAAATATAGCACCAAATAATGAATTTATTTATTAGACATAATCACATAATACAAGCTCAGGTGAACACATCTGACCAAAAAGGTATAGGCTATACATAATAAATATGATAAACTTTAATATAATACGTGAAGCAACGGGGCCATTCAACATTCGGGCCCCCCGGCGGGGGGGTACGGGGGGCGGTTGCTACGGCACTGGCTAGATGTTGGTGCATACTGGCACGATTACACCGGGATTTATAACTGGTCCATAAGCTGTGAAGCATCCTTCACTGGTGGGTAATGGGGGAGTTGCCAAGTAGGAAATAAAAGATCGTACAGAAGGACAAATATGTGTTTTTTCACCATCTGAATCAGTTTATTTTCGTTTCTAGTGATCTGCTGGCATTTACTTTGGTTCAACAACTGAATTGATTGCATTTATCAGCGTTGTTTTGGAAAATGAAAAGTTGGCTCACTGAGAAATAGGGAATCAGAGAAAATAGGTTGCGGACAACTGCTTTATAAGCTATAAATTGTGGTCAAGCATAGTTTTGCGTAATGATCGCTACCTGCTTGCTTGAGTGTTTTGAAGAAACGTTCAACTGGAGAAATGATATCATCTGATGACGTCACCGTGTCGTAGACAAGTTCTGCTCTGTGTAACTGCACCATCAATTGATGTACGTCTTGCACTGAAAAACAGACACCGGGCAGTAAATTTATTTTGTGCGTCAGAGAACTGAATTTGACCATCTCTTTCCTATAAATTTGCGTCTTTCCCAGAAGCGTTTTCTGAATGTTTTTGTGTTTATGTGTGTATGTTTGCGTTTGTGTGTAAATGCCTGTGTGTGAGTGTGTGTGCAGTGGGAATATCTTCACGCTGTGTTAATCAAGCAGCTGCTAATTTGTAGAGAGAAAGGTGAAAGTGCACGTGCGAGCGTTGCGATTAATATCTGTCTTACGTTGACACGCACTCGCACACACGAGCGTCTGTGTATGCGATTGTGCTGAGCTGAGTCAGCCCCATGATGAAGTGACTTTGACAACAAAGAGGCGGTGCTGGCGTCGCGAGCTATCACGTTCTGTTGAGCGCCAGGTCAGCAGACGCGTAGTGTCCGGAAGAACGTCAGAGCACAGTTGAGCATGATACAACTCCCCATGCTGACACTGCGACAGACTCGCTGAGAAGCGCTAGTGCTCCACGCCATGATCCAGCCACGCTGTCACTGCCAAGTGTCAACTGACTCAAATTCCAGTGATTACTCTTCAGTTTCTGGTTTATCAGTTAACTCATTCACCCGACACTCTGACAGTGCTTGTTTTGATAACTGGCAATGGAGTGTGATATTCGTCCTGCTAATGTGTGCATGTTTGCTTACGTGAGAAAACCGAGCTAACTGGTCCTGATCGTCAGTTTTTCTTCAGTTCTCGTGTCATAACCATCGAGTCTCACACGCACGGTTACACAACTTGGTCTTTCATAGACTATGGGGCTGCTAGGGATGCAGAAAGCGCTGCTGGTCATCTTGGTGATCTCCCTGTGGCGGGATCAGCCAGCTATCGCGGATCTCCCTGTGGCGGGATCAGCCAGTTCTACTGTAAAATTGCGTAACTTTTGCGTGGATTTAAGAGGCAACAGGTTCCCCACCGGAGCTCTGTACTATCACGACAAGCAGATCCGTTGCTTGATTCATTCGTGTAAGAAAGATGGGGTTTCTCAGCTTGTTCTCGACTTGTGCACTTCCAAAAACACCAAAATTAGGTCGAGGACAAGCAATAGGGAACCAAGCGCGGACAAGGACATCGGCGTTTGCTCCTCGTCTGATGACCATGCCGGGAATATGATCAACCAGTCGGTGGCAAAAGTTTCGTCCACGTCGAACAGTTGTCACGTGACTTGGTGTGAACGAGGACGTACAGTCAACCATTTGAATATTTTTTGTCAACCCGCTCACCAGCCGTGCCCGCTGCACGACCTGGATGTCGATCAGAGCTGCTGCAATCTACTACCATTTTGTGAGTCCAGGTGTGTACCAATAATGTCCTGTCCTCATCTTTTGCAGCATGTGCTTAAACATCCAGCCGATTCAGTACACCAGTGTCAATTGACAAATGGAGAGATGGGAGTTATTTGTCTGGAGAAGACCAAGTCGAGAATATCCGCCGTGCCTAACGTTCAACATCCTCACAGGTGTCAACAATTAGGACGCGCAAAATTTTCCAACGGAGCTCGCATGTTGCTCAGTGCCACTCCAGCCGAGAACGCTGTGGACTTCGATATTCAACAGCAGCTGAGGAAAGCAGTGGGTGCAGATGGAGGTGCCAGATTAGCGCGAGCAGAACGGAGGGCCCAGAGAGAACTTAATGCTCTGCCTGCTATCGAAAACTGTCTGCAAGACAATGGTAGAATACCAGCGGTTCGCAGCTCAACAGGTACTTTCGGACTGAATTTTCGCAACTCTCCTAAAGCTCACAGGCAAGGAAGGGTTGCACGGGTATTGTCACGCGTTTCCCAATTTCTATTGCAGGATAATTTAACCGACATTGAGTGTACCTATGAAAACAAGCACAACTGTCAATGTGTCGCCAAAAATGAATCTCCGGTGCCATTCGGCAACAATCAGTGTCGAGTTGACACGATACATTCTTGTGATCCCACTGCAGTTTATCGTACTGCGGATGGCACTTGCAACAACTTGCAACATCCTCTCTGGGGCAGCTCTACAAGTTCATTGAGACGAATATTCGACAATCGTTACGCTGATGGGATAAGTCAGCCTACATCATTTCCAGGGCAACAGTCTGCACGCTACGTCAGCGACCATTTGTTTTCAACTATTTCACACGAGTTACAGTACCAAACAATTGGATTGACGTTCATGGGCCAATTGATCGATCACGATATTTCTCATTCACCAATCAGTCGCTTCGATAACGGTCAAGAAATTGAGTGCTGTATTCCGTCGACACAACCTCCTCCATCTCCTCCCATTCATCCCTTTTGTTTTCCTATTGAAATTGACCCAGACGATTCTTTCTACAGTACCTTTGGACAGCGTTGCATGAACTTTGTTAGGAGCGTGTTTTTCAAGTCTGTAGAATGCAATCTTGGACCAGCAGAACAAGTGAACGATATCACTCACTTTTTGGACGGATCTCAAGTATATGGAAGCACGAAGCAAACTCAGATGCAGTTAAGAACCCTATCTGGGGGCCAGATGAAAACAAGTCCGGGTAATCTACTGCCTTTGGAAGTTCCCATGCTAGAGTCTGAGTCAGGTTTCACTACTAGCTGTCGTGGCTGCACGTGCTTTATCGCCGGTGACACGCGAGTTAACGAGAATCCCATATTGACCTTATATCATACGCTGCTTGTACGTGAACATAACCGTATTGCTTCTCACTTAGAGCAGGCACACCCACTGTGGAACGATGAGCGCTTGTTCCAGGAATCACGTCGAATCTTGGTGGCTCAATATCAACATATTGTGTACAATGAATGGTTGCCTTCGTTGATTGGTTTCGGCTATTCGGAAGTTCTGGGTCTCCGGCCACTCAACACTGGCTTCTCATTTACCTACCTGGAAACTTTGTTCCCGAATATTGCCAACGAATTCAGCACAGCCGCGTTCCGTTTGCACACGCTACTTCAGGGAATAATCGAATACGTGTCATCGAGTGGAGTTAAGACAAGTCAATCTCTTGCGGACAGTTTCTTTGATCCAATCACTCTCACTTCGTCATCCTTGTTTATGAGGATGGCACGAGGAACCACCACTCAGCCTCCGCAGCGATTCGATCATCGTTTCACTCGAGCCGTTGCAGGCAATTTGTTCACAGAGGGCGAATTCGGCATGGACCTGGCGTCGTTGAACATACAGCGAGGACGCGACCATGGTATTGTTAACTACGTGACTGTTTTTCAATGGTGCACGGGAAAACAAGTGAACTTTTGGCACGACCTGTTGGACGTCATGCCCAAAACTTCTGTTGATAAACTCAAGAGCGTTTATCCACACTGGATCCATGTTGAACTGTTTGTCGGACTCAATCTGGAGACGCCCGTGCTTGGAGGTGTTGTCGGGACCACAAGTCGATGTCTGATCGCAGAACAGTTTCTTCGTTTACGCTACGCAGACCGTTTCTTCTATGATCTAGCCGGACAACCAGGAAGTTTCTCTGCCGCTCAATTATTTCAAATTCGACGGTCCAGCTGGGCGGCTATACTGTGCAACAATGTTGGAGCGGACTTCACGCACATGCAACGGTTTGCTTTCTATCAGGCACTTCCATTTTTTAACCCAATAGTTAACTGTTCAGATATTCTTGCCTCTCAAATGAACCTTATCGTTTTCTGATTATTAACTCGACCCATTTTTTCCTAACAACGATTTTTTTGCAATTTGACAAGTAAATAATTAATTTAATTTTTTATATTTGGTGTTTGTTTGTGTTTAATTTTGTTGATGTTGCCATCGTTTAAATTAATATCACCCTTATTTCACTTACCAATCGTCGAATCTGTTTGTCGATTTCGTCTTCCAAATGTGCTGTTGGCAACTCCGTATTGTATCATCAACAGTCCTGCAATCAAACAGGTGCAAGTCGCTCAGTTCTTTCTGATTATATGCAGTGTGAATAGTCTTATGTTCATATATGTTCTGAGCTTATGGAAAACTCTAACTGTTAATGGTGATTATGTTAATGTGAGCTTGTATTGTAATCAGTTGGTTGGTATTTGTTTCAATAAAATATAATTGAAAAATTGAGCTTGATTTTGTTCAGTATTAAACTGCGCGTATTGCGCTTATGACTGACAGTGTTTCAACTTCATTGTTCTAATGAGGTTTGCTCGACCGAATGTTGAACATATGCACCATTGTGACTGTCGCTCACCTAGCATTCCCGTTGCTATGATAATTATGAAGACGGGACCTCCAATCAGAGCTGCACTCTCCAGTTTCAACGTGATACACCGACAAGCAGTATCATAGACCATCGTCTGTAGAGATCGGGGAATACTGCTCCCATACACACAGTCACATACACACAGTCACATACACGAACACAAACACGGTTTCGTTTCAAGTTGTTTACTCATGTCATTCTCAAAAACCAAGTAGTTTAAATGTGGTTCAAAGAATGCTGAAATTATACACTGCAACAGTTGACAGAGCATGGTAACCAGATGAAAAAATCACACAAAATGCTTACTCTCATATGCCGTGTTTAATCATAAAACTTAATCTCTACTGTATATATTTCTACGTTTACATTCTCGTAAATGTATTTTCAAGCACTGCTCATAATCCCGTGGATATATTAATATATAAGAAGCGTGGTTGATGTCTCACCTGACAAGGAAGAAATTTCTCACCAGTCGCATGGCCACTTTCATTCTACTGACCGGAGAATATGTGTCGGCCCTGTTGTTGATGCCTTCATGATAAGCAACAGTGGCAGGAAACACAGTGTCGACCAGCTGCCATAGCCAGTTCAGATCAACGTGTCTCAGTGTCTTGTACATTGTGCTGGCAACATTCCCTCCAACTAAATGCGATATTATTTCCAATGAATGAGGCAGCGTTCTGTTGGCATCTATTGACGACAGCCAACTTATTTTGTCGTACATTCTGTCCGATATTTTATGATACAACTTTACAATGTCAGCCTTGGAATTTATTGTAGAATTCCTCACCGTTAATACCTGTTCCAGGTCAGTACCGTCATTGAAATTGGCAATCAGATTCTCAATAATTCCCAGAATATTATCTTTGAACACAACAATTTGCTCATCTAGATTATCACCAAATCTGGCCACACTTGCATGTCTCCGTGTCGAAAAATTAGTTGTGTTCCAGAGCAAATCCATCTGGTCAGAAAGAGCGCACATATCGCGAAGCAGAGCTTGATCTATGATGGGTTGGACAGATTCGCCCTGCATCATTTGATGATGTGACATCTCGTGACGGCGACGTACTCGTCGGTTGAGGCTGCCGTTTGCTGCCAGGTAAGTGGAGTAGGAAGCTAGGGCGGCGGCAGTCACACCTGCCACCATCAGACCCAGGACCAGGTCGCGGTTGATGCAGCGGCAACGAGCCACCGCCTGATGTGATATTGACGGATCATAATAGTTCGTCGCCATCGGCAAGTGAGATTTGATGCCAAGAAGTGACCTCAAACGCCGCACTAACTTCTGCAGCACGCTTGAAGGACTTGGCAAGATGAGTACCTGCTGTAAGTGCGAGTATGGAGGCTTTTTTGAATGTGTCAACAATTCGTGAGATAGTATTGTGTGTTTGAGACCGTTCTTGAGTCCTTTGATCGCGTGCCCGCCGTAGTGCTGCTGACCCAATGCGTTCAGTTGTGATTTAATGTGTCCTTTCAGTCGAGGAGGGCCAAAATCATGGGAGTCGGACGGCTGTCCTTTATGAGTGGTGATATGAAGTACTTCATCTTGAGGCTCAATAATTGCAGCTCCATCGGATGTGATCGGCTCGAAATGACTTGAAATCGAGGAATGTTTACCAGACTGTATCAACGATATCTGACCGTGACTATCAATAGGAGGGTCGTCTATTTCGTGCGTGTTTGGTGCTTTTGTACTTTGTCCTTGATGTCCTGCTGGACGGTTGCTCCGATCATCACCCGTCGATCCTTGCTCGAGTACCTGATAATTGTCAGTCACGGAGCTTTTCAAACTTGCTGGCACATGGTGACTTCTGATTGATTGAGGAATAAGATTATTCACAGAGTTTGTGTTGATTTTGCCAACGTGTGAATTACTGTCAAGTGTAGCGAAATTATTGAAATTTTTGAAGGAATGTGTGGGTTTTTTATGAATATACGTAGATGGATGAACTTGACTGTTTTTGTCCAGACTATTCTTGAGATGTAGACCATTTGTTTGGATTTGGCCTAGGGGAAAAAATGAACTGATAGTTTTGCGAGGTTCTTCTTGCATATTGCTAAAATAATTGTGTGCGATATCATTAAAGTTGGTGGCAATAACAGCCTGAGGCCATGTTTCTTTGGGCGTCGCTCTTGCGTGCACTATATCATCAGCATTGCCGATTTTGTTGTTGATAATATACGGAGCAGCCGACTGAATGGAGGATTTAGGCGGCCCATAATCTTTGTTAGCACCCAATTTTAATACTTTTTTAGGAGGACCGTATCCTTCAGCCTTGGATTCATACATTTCAGAATGGCCTTGTATTTCACTAGCGCTAGAATGGCTTGGCAAGTGAAAATGTGAATGCGTTTGGGTGAAAATATCAGGCTTTCGAAAGGTGACATCCTTGTAGGGATATGTTTTTAGTCGATCTGAAATGGAGACATCATCACCAATGCTTATGCTATTCATTACAGGATTCGATGATTCACTGTTCTTCGAATGATGTTCCTCAACCGTGCTTGTATGCATGGTCTTCCAGTTTGAATCCTGTTTCTGATCGCGGCTAAATACAATCTGTCTTGTGTGACCAGAATATTCGTCGGGTATATGTTTATCTTCATTACTTGTTTCATGAATGTCGTTTTCGAAGCCTGGCGGAGGGTGCTTGATGAACGTGACCACACTGGAAGGGCCTGACTGCTGATCTTTGTACTTCATTATCTGAGCTTTCAACTGACGCAGCTTTTGTACCAGTTTGATCAACTTGTCTCCTGACGCTTCTGTCTTTCTGGGTCTTCTGTGTGTTTCTATTTGTTGCTTGATGTTGGCCGCTTGTTGCCGCCACATAGCCTGGTGGTGACTGGTCGCAGTGCAGGTCGCCCACAGCAGCGCTGCAACACCGCACATCACCAACATTGCTCGTCTCATGTTCAGCAACAGTAGCAACGCGTGCAATGTCCACCAACACCACTGACAAACTGCTGCACGCGCTCATTACGACTTCCACGCCGGGAAACTTCGTCTCACATACACACACAAACACACACACATACACACACACACACACACACACAGACACCCACTTCATATTTGTTGCAAAAACTGCACTGTACAAGTGATGAGTGCACTGTGTGTGCCTTCTTGTTGGTGGCTGAGACAGCAGCAGGCAACAATGAAGAGAATGGACACTTTCTCCCGACATGGACAGCAGCTTGCGCGTGCTAATTGCATTGCTGGAAGCTCCATTTTATGTTCATTGTAGTCAGTTTGTCAACTGTGCCTTGTTGAGCAATGTATCATGTTTATTCTGGTTTCTATATTGTATAATATACTCCCATGAAGATTAGAGCATCGTTCTATCAATTTAAAACAATGTGACACGATCTATTTAATCACAGTAACACTAGAAGGACCGGAAAATTTAACTACCAAGAGATGTGCTGGAGCGATGCGCAGCGTATCCATAAAGATAAAAGTTGGCGTGTTAACTGCGTGAATTCTCAGAAAACTCACTCATAAGCTTTACATGGCGTGGCATGACCTAGGTCTAGCCACGTCATGTCACATACACGCGAATATATTTAAAAAAAGAAGATACATTAACAAAAAAATCAAATTTATATTGCAAAAAGAATATATATTTGCAAAGGCTTAATCAAAATGATCAACTTACTAAAACAATAACAAGCAAACAAGGCGATATAATCCCAACGCAGAAAAATCAAAACAAGATAGCGCAGAAGTTACGGGAAAACAAAAACTTAGATAAATGACAGCCGTAACAAAGAAAACAAATATAATACACTAAACTTTGGAAATTATACAAAAAACAATTCAAAGGACCGGAGCCGTCAATTGACGGATGTCAATTAAGACTGCTGTTTTCTTGGCGACTTTTTCCTAAAAGTATTCGTGACTTACGCTTTCTAGTGGTTTAGACAACGCTAAATCCCATGGTGATAAAAATATAAAAATCAGAGATGATTTAAAGTTTATGTAAAGTTAAAGTGATACAAAGTTTATGCCAATTTAACAACCACCATTTTAAAGATCTTTTATGCTCTATCTGACGATATAGGTAAACCAAATATGCTAAATGATATTTAACACTAGAAGGACCGAAAATTTGAACTACGTAGAAACACCGGAGCCATCAATTGACGGCTGTCAAGTAAGGGCTGCTTTATAGGCAAAACAATTCAAATAATGTTTGTAAATGTACCGTTCTTTAGGGTTTAGACAACGTTGAATCCAATGGTGTTAATTAAATTGAGATATAAATTTTTTTGCGTGCCGTGAGGTTAATTTTATATTTCCATGTTGAACAAAAAAAACAAAGTTGGCACATTTTGATTATTAGGTTGTGTTAAATACTATTTATAACAATTTAACAACAACCATTGGAAATGTCTTTTTGCGTTATATCAAATGATATAATTATGTTGCAATTTACTCACTATTTAATAGCAAAATAACATGATTAACCTGGAAGAACCGCAGTCTTCAATTGGCGGTTTGACCGCTAGAGTATATAACAGTACAGATTTATTGGACTCGTTTAGTCAATAAGGGTATATCTCGCAAATATGTCCATACATAATAGAGGTGTGTATGCAAGAAAATCACCTGCAACTTGGTGCTCTAGACATTGTTTGAGGGTGTGTTCAGGCTGCACCGGACGTATTTCAGTATCGTATATTGGTTTGTGGCAACGTTTGTAAAAAATTAATTTTTTTGAAAAAAACAAAAACCACTATTTTTTAGGTTTTTTCAAAGAACAATACCTCTAGTCGGACTAGCCTAATTGTGACGCTTATTTTTATTTGTCACAAAGGCTAGATCATTTAGGGCATAGGTATGAACCATTCTCATTAACAAAAAACCGATTTCACCAGAAAATTTGAATGTCGGTGCTTATACCCTATTGACGTAATTACTTTTGAACACGTAGTCTTTATTGAATGGTGCTGTTTTGCATCTGAGTTTCATAGTCATGGAAAGCAATTGAGGATGTTGTTCCCCGACTACATCAGTGACTCTATCAACCTGTTCATTCACCTTTCTCCCCAGATAGCGCGGGTCCACAGTGTAAGCAATCAAGTGTACATCACTAATCGCTTGGCTTTGCCGTTTCTAAAAAAAATTATCGTCCATATTTCCGGACTATTCAAGTGCTCCATACTGATTGTTGATCCTCTTTTCTCTACAATTTTTCCAGTGCTTTTTCATTCTAACATCCCACCATTCCAAATTGAGTTCACATCGAGGACATACAGCATCGAGGACATACAGCATCGACGACCTTTCCTACCCGGTATGCTTTCTCTCTCAAAATTTGTCCAAACTGGATCAGGTTTTCGTCCAGTCATAACGCACTAGACACTTTCTTCCACAATTTAGCTCAGTATACACTCAAATCTCACCGCAATCATCTACCGTGCAGCCTCAATTGACTGTCCACATGATATTTCATATATAAGCATGTTATGCCGTAGTCACTGGTATGAAAGAGGCGTGGCCTAGCGTATCTCTAGACAACAAGAGGCTTTCTTCACACCATGAAGTGTTTGCACATGAAAACACGGCAGTGTTTGCACATGATCATGTCGATGCACATCCCAGGCTCAATAGTCTATCTCGGTAGACATAACAGGCTCAATGGGCAATGCCGGTGGATATCACAGCCTTCAGAATGATGCCACATTTTCCTGCGGCTGCTCTCCTCATAATGATAGTATCTGTTTTATGTGTATTCAATATGTAACAAAAGACAAATGTGTGAGTGTGATATATATTAGAGATATATCCATAATTATCTAACCAAGAAACACATGCAGATATATAAACACGTATGTGTTAAAGCGGCGCACTGGTACAAATATACATATGTTTTCCTTGTTAATGATATAAGTTTTATAATAATACCATTCTCTTTGTGAAATTGTAAGTTTCATTGACAACCATTTTTGGAAAACAATTGTATATCAAAACCAAGGCTTGGATAAAATCTGCCTTTATAAAAAACCACATGTTTTTTTTCTTCAAACAAAACCATGTGGTTTAAACCATGTGGTTTAAACCAAGGTTTGAACAAAACCCGGTTTAAAAACAAAACAAAACAAAAACCATGTTTTTTTAGAAAAAACCAAAAAACCATTGGTTTTTATGGTTTATTTGGTTTTTTACACTTTGCACACACAAATAAAAAAGGATTGTACCATGCTATTTAGTATATAGTTAAACATATTTTAGTACCACTTACCAAGAGTTTTGTAAATATTTAAAAACGATAAAAATAAAATCATAAACATGTACGCTCAGGATCTTGAATTTCACCTTGTAGCATCTATAGGCAACGTAAGTTTTAAACCGCTTCCAATTGCGAAAGCAGTTGATTGTAAACACCCACATATGTTTGCAAAGTTCAATCCATATACCCAGTGGTCTTATTTATGAAAAACTAGTGACTTAAATCGTTTTGTCCATGGAGGTTAATTCCTGTTTGTTTTCAGAGTAAACACAGTTTTTTAACTCAGAGGTTTCTAAAAATAGTGTTTTTCATAGAAACTCAACGGTTTTGTCGTAAACATTTAGGATTTCTCATAAATACCAACTACAATGTTTCCCAGTAAAAACCAAAAATGTTAATAAAATGTTTCCCATATCGTGCAAACCCATCGAATCATGCCAAAAAGTAATATTTATGAAGATTTATAACTGTATTATTGAACACATTTACTAATTCTGAAAATATTTGATCATTCCTATATGAGAAAAATTATTTCTGCCAAAAAAACAATTTTCAAAAAGACTATGTTTTTTATAAAATACCACTTGATTTAAACCATGGTTTAAACCATGGTTTTTCCACAAGCTCAAGTTCAAAAACCCTGGTTAAAACATGGTTTCGATTATTCGATATTCGATTATTGGTGTTAAGAATGTATGTCTACCATCTAGTATAAATATAATACTTATTTCATGTCAGTCGACTGTAAAAATTATACTAGAAATTTTTGTGATCTTAATATGAATCGAATTATAACAAATGGTATACCATTACAAAGATATTAAACTTATCTATTGAATGGTATCTGTTAAATTGCCCTAAAAATTATCTAACAATGTAAATTGAGATAAACGTTCACATTTTTTATGATACGGTAAACTTGTACATTTCAATTTAAATTTACGCCTCCTGAAATTATTTAGATTATAATGATATTAGCACCATTAGATTTAGCGTTGTCTTAATTATTTGAATATATATACTGATGAACAGTTTCGCACAAAATTGCTGAGAAAAAAACCTAAATGACAGCCGTCAATTGACGGCTCCGGTCATTCTAGTGTTAAAACTATTTTCATAATTGATACATGTTTCAATGATTCATCTGATAATATTTGATATGTTTATATATTATATTGGATACATGCTGAATTGCTCATATTTATGCAAACAGCGTGTTTTTAACGTCAATCAATGGCTGCCACAGGTGTTTCATGGGCTCAACTAGCTGGTGCCACAAAGAGGTGAATAGCACACAGCTCAGACTGAACGAGCAACAAATGATGACTCACTCGATGAAGGACGATCATTGATTCAACGATAAACCAGCGTCATCGTGCTTTGTTCCATCATTTGCTGCTGAATGGCATTAATTCACGATACAAAGACACACCCTCGCTCCTAGCTGCCCCTCTCTCTCTCTCTGTCTCTCTCTCTCTCTCTCTCTGCGTGTGTGTGTGAGTGCGTGTGTGTATAGGAGCCATCAGCACTAGACGCAGCATCAGTAACTGTGGTGTGGTGTGGTCGAGAACAATATGACGCTGACACACTGACAAGATGAATGTCTCGTTGTTACTCTTCACTACGACGTTGTGTGTTGTGGCGTCGCACTCGAAAAACTCGAAGCGTCAAATTGACAAGACAAACCTGCCCAAAACCTACTGGTCGCCGGTATGTTAGCAGTAACATTGCAAGCACGCCAGTGTTTTGTTATTGTTCTTTGAGCAAGCAAATCACAGCAATACACCAGGGACCATAAGCGATATCACATGAGCGAGTGACTAGTAAATATGATAATAATACTACTAATATTATTATTAGTATTACTATGACACTACCATTTATATTTGTTTTTTTTTAATTATGTTTCTATTTGGCAACAAAAGAGATGTTGAAGAATTCAAGCAGCATGTGTGTATGTAAGTTGCTAATGTATAGCTTCATACAGCTTAGTAATGTGTGTATGTTTGTGTGTGTGTGTGTCACTGTATTTTAACACATACTTTTATAAACACGCACAAATAAGTCACATACACACATCAGCCGCATTGCCACGGATAATGGCCAGGCCGATGCGCTGTCGGAACCGAGTAGTTTCTCGCGGCTCTCAAGTGTGTGTGTGTGTGTTTGTGTTTGTGTGTGTGTGCTTGGTGGAGGCGTGTCCCCACGGATTCAGTAAGTATTGGTCGGCGCAGAACGTGGCCAGCTCGTGTTTCTACGTGAGTTCAATCAAGCAAGACTGGTGGTCGGCCCGCAGGTCGTGTCAGGCGCTGGCGTCGCACGTCACCACTGGTGTGTGTCGTGCTGACCTGGCCAGCGTGCTCAACTCGGCCGAAAACGACTTCATCCTCAGTCTCATGGGTGCCCACACATACACTGACACACACACACACACGCACACACGCACACAAGCTTCACTGCAACCCAACCCACATGTCATGAGCGTCATGTGTGTTTCACGTGCAGTGCAACACATCCATTTGTGTGTTGTGTGCGTGCCAGATGACTTGGGTGTGAACGACCACGCGTGGATAGGCTACAATGATCGGTGGATGGAGGGAGTGTACGAGTGGACGGACGGTCGCCAGGGCTCATGGAGTCGCTATTACCCGGGAGAACCAAACAATGGCGGGCATGAGGCGGGGGCCAATGAGGACTGCACTGAAGTGAGCCATCACTCAAGTGCAACTGATAATTGATTGCAGATTATAATATTTATTATTAAATATATAATATTGCAAGGATTCAATAATAATAACTATTCTAAGCTGAATTAACTCACTTCATGTGGATGTCATTGGTAGTGATTTTACACGAGTCATTCGATTCAGCAGTCATTCAGAATGCATGCGCGTAGTTTTGAATTCGTTTATTTAGAGCTGCTTCACTGTAAATGAACTGTCATACTTTTCCATTGAACAATGCTAAATTTGTTCACAGATAATGAATCTGCTGTATGGCTACTGGAACGATCGAGATTGCTCTCATCGAAAATATTTTGTCTGCAAAGCGTATTGTGTCTGATCGTGAAGAAAATCTAGCATTATCATATCTGATGCTGGTGCTTTGTGTGCATTTTCAAGTCTGAAGAAATCCACGAAATTTGTATATAAACATTTTTTTAATTTTTTTGCCTTTATCAGGTATATGTTTATGGTTTAAAGAAAATTTTGTGCTCATATTGGGATAAACGACAAAAAATTCATATTATATAGTTATTGATGGCGCGGTGATTAAAATTTACATTGGCGTATTTTTATTATGGTTACAAACGCGGTGTTTGTGCGCATAATGACATGTTTCGTCAACAATGCTTGCATTCGTGCAGCTGAAGGTTATTTGTAAGAGCATGCGGATTTTGATTCGTTTTCTGGTGATGTGGTACTCTGGCGCTTGCACCACATTAAATATATCACTCCAACACGTTGTATTGCTGAGATCCGTAGACACAATAGTTGACCAGGCAGGGAACAAAATATGAACCAATGCAAATATTAGCGCACCAGTCTCACAAGTAGGTCCTCAGAATATGTGGTCTGCAGCTTAAATAGTATCAATACATGCACCACATAAGCATACATACAGTAACACACGCATACACATTCCTGTACAAACATACACAATAGGGACCTTAGGCGGCATGCAGGCATACATCCACACACATGCACACACTCTTAAACTTGATCTAGTTTGAGCGCACACAGACATGCATACAGATCCAGTCCCACTTGACAATGCAAGTATAAGGACTGGAGGCAACACACACACATGCATAAAGATACATGCAGACGAACTTGAATGAAACAAAGGAATGACACACGGGCACACCAAATACATACACACAATTTGCCATCGCGTACATTCTTATTGCCCATAAACACGTAGACAAGAATAAGCTGTTTGCTGGCACCACATTACTGTGAAAATCTGCTGAATATATTTTTAGGTGTGAAGAGCAATGTTTCCTACATTTGACAGGTATCAAGGTATGTTAAGTTATTTATCAACCTATGTACAGTTGTATCAACTTATTTTAGGAAGAACCTGTGTCCCGTATCTGTTTTCCTATTTTGGGGCAGAATTGTGAAGACCCTACAAAAAGTGAAAATAAGTGATGATTTCCTAGGGGAATGTGAAAAGATTATTGTTCTCCTATAGAGTGTCTATTGTAATTCGGCGTACACAGGTTTAAAACGTATAGTATGTGGAGGTTGAATTTCTAAAGGAATGTTTTTTGGAGATGTTGTCGAACACGATCAGTTTGTATTGAACGCGTCGTAAGGTGCATGAGAATGTACCCGCTTTATATGTGGTGGCGACTGGTTTGGCTGGGACAACTCGATAAATGAAGCTAGGCAGTGACGCCGGATGTCTTGTTGCACGTGAATGTTCCTCATTTCCCGCTCGTTGCCACTATATTGTGCAGTTTTCATAAAAACAGCTTTAAGACGCTCAGCGGATGGAATAAGACGTGAGAGAAGGGTTTCGTTTTGATATTTTGGCTTGCACTGGCAGCGTATAATGAGTTAGAGCGCAATGTTGAGGCTCGTAGTGGCGGCTGGGCTGGCGGGCGGCGTGACATTGCTGGCTTTTTGGCGACGACGTGTCGAATCTGGCGCAGTTGTGGACCAGCACTCGTCATGCGCTGTCGATCAATACATTCATGTGCCTGATATGGCGGTGGACGAGCCGCTGGTTCATGTGAGAGCCTGTGTCGACTGGCAGTGTGACCGTGGCGAGGCTGCCAGACTGCTGTGTTTGGCACCCGGTCTGTCCCAGTACTCCAGGCAGCGCGTGCGTCAGCGGCTCACCTGGAGACAGGCGGCATGGCTGGCAGCCTGGCAGAACAGTGACGTCTCACTGCTTCCCTCACTGCCACCGGCCTCTCTCGCGCACTGCACTGACCGGCACGCACAGTTGAGGCAATTGCTCGATGTCGTCGACGTTTCCTCGCCGCTGCTCGACGACGCTCAGTGCGTGCAGTTCTGGCGGCAGATGGCGCTGCATGCGCTGCCTCCCGCGTGGTGGCGATGTTCCGGCCAGTCGCGCTACTGTGTCGATGATGCCACGCTCACACTGCGCAGACATAACGTGAGTGCGGCCGACATGCAGCGCTCGTGCTTGCAGGCAGTGCTGGCGTGTCCCCGGGCCATGTTCTGCCGCGAGCGTCTCGTGTCCCCACTGCTCGACACGCTGACTCACACAGTGCGCCAGTTCGGCGACAAGAAGGTGTTTGTGTCGCTCACAGCCAAGCTGATTGACAGGCTCGTGTTATCTGCCTGTCACCACCGGCAACATGAGGGAGGTGATGCTGGACGTCTGGGCAGTCAGCTGCATCGAGGTGGCTGGCTGCGACAGCTGGCTGAATGGAGCGGAGGTCGCTGGCGGGATTGTTGTTTGTCTGTGTGGTTGCCGGCACGACGCGCCCTGCACAATCTCGCCTGGCTGGCCAGCGAGCAGCGAGCATTCTGCCGTCCGCTGCCTCACAATGTTCACGTGCTGCATCCGGCCGTGTCTGCGTGCTGGCAGCGCACGCGCCACGTCGACGTTGATGTGGTGTTCGTGCACGGACTTCTGGGAGGTGTGGAACGCACGTGGCGCCAGAGAGACCCGGTCTCGTGGCAGGCGGCCAGTGATAACGACCAGTACTCGCACTGCTGGCCGCGAGACTGGCTGCCCGACGATCTCGCGCCGCTCAACGTGCGCGTGCTCGGCGTCGACTTTGACTCGTCGTGGAGCGAGCGTATGCCTCGCTGTGAGCAGGGCGCGACGGCCGGGCAGACAGGCGACCAGCACACAGACTGGCTGCACAGACAAGCAGAAGATGTGAGACAAAGTCTGCTGCAACTCGGGGTGGGCAGCAGGCCTATTGTGTGGGTGACTCACTCGATGGGAGGACTGATAGTCAAGCAGTTACTGGTGAACGAGTCATCCAGTGTTGCCACCTCGTCTTGCACTGGTCATGATCGCAATGAGGATGCTTCATCACAGCCGGCACCGGGCTCACTGTTGAACAGCACGCAGGGCGTCGTGTTTCTCTCATGTCCTCACACGGGCAGCAGTGTGGTGTCGCGACTGCTGCAGTCCACCACCCTCGCCAGACTGGTTCTGCCGTCTGTCGAGCTGCGACAACTGGAGGCGGACAGTGAGCGACTGCAAGTGCTGCGGGCCCAGTTCGTGCGACTGTGTGGCTGCGTGCACGTGCACTGTCTGAGCGTGGCCGAGACGCAGCCGGCTCGACTGATGCCTCGCGTCAGTGCCGTGCTGGTCGAGCCACAGTCAGCTGATGCGGGCTGCGGCCAACTGCTGGAAGCTGCCGACACAGACCATCTGACTGTGTGCAAGCCACATAACCGACACTGCCCTGTCTATCGCAGACTGGTCGACTTCATCACAAACTGTGTCTCCATAACAACACCACACTGTTCAACTGCATCACAAACTGTCTCCATGACAACAAATGGCTTATCGAAATAGTACCACATAGGCATACACATATACACAGACAGGTTAGCATACTGTCATTTATTCACACTTACACGCTGCTTTTTTGTTGTTGATTTTGAATGGCAGTTTTGGAAATGTGTTCAGTGATAATTGTTATATTGTTCAGTGGTAGTTTTGCCGACCTGTTGAGCCGCCATGGTTTATAAGCTGATGTTACGCCTCATCTCTTATGCTGTCTGGTTTTATTGTGTGGAACACATTGTTTGAATTTCTCGTGTCTGATAACCAGCGGTGGCGCCAAGGGGAGTTAGGGGGGCGCTGGAGTCCCCAAGAATATACCAAGCCCCTTCTAAGCCCTCCCAAAAATCATATTCATGGACATTAAAATTCAGAATTTTTAGTATGATAAGTATATTTTAATAATAGTATGCAGTCAGCGTTTGAGTGTAGCTCTTCATGTTTCGCCAAACCCCCTCAACTTTTTCCGTAGTCCCCACAACTTTTTCTTTAGCCTAAACCCCCCCTCAGCCCCCCCATAGGAAAAACCCTGGTGCCGCTACTGCTGATAACGTCGTGCACTCACAGTCTCAATGTCACTGGCTGTTGATTTTTGTGCAATACATTTGTATTGAAAATTGTTCTATGCATTTAATTCATACATTGAATTTTAAATCAAGAATAATGAGGGAACGTTTATTTATCTGGATCTAGAGGCAGGTTCTGGTTCTGGGAGGAAGCAATGTTTTGCAAATATCAAATTTGATAGGAGACATTGACTGGGTTTTCTTATCATGTGATATGACTCGATGTTTTTCACGCTGATAATGTCCAATTTTTTATACATTTCGTTTATGAATTATGAAAGGTTGAAATGCGTCTTGTGCTCAATTTTTTTTTCTCATTTCACTTTGGTACTTATGCTTTCTTGCATTCAGATAATGAAAAGTTTCCGAATATTAGTGGTCGGAGGTGGTGTTACGTCATCGGTGACGTCATACTTGTTGAGACAGCATCTGAGGTCATGTCAGCTGTTTGTGTGGGACAAGGCTCGTAGTGAAGGTACCGTTGCATCTCTGTGAAACACTGCAATCATCAAATTGGTCATCATGTGTGTTTGTTATAGTGTTGTTGTGATGCATGACAGGGTAGAGATGCGACCTTAAAAAACCGATGTTTTTTATTAAAAAAAACGTTTTTTACCATAAAAAACCTCGACCAAAAACACGTTTTTTTGTTTTTTTCAAGTCATGCAAAGAATTCAAATTATGGAAATGATATATTTGGGATGTTAAATGAATTATTTTTATCATCACATGAGTTATTCATGCTATTAGTGACCCTATCAAATTGAATCATCATTAAATACGCACAATAAAATTGTTATAATGTGTCTGAAAGCCCTAATATCATTGTTTGCACGGTACTGTGCGGCACATCTATATACAGTACAGCCTTGCATTCAATTATAGAGTTTATCATTGCGCAAGAAAGCAGGTTTTGAGAACAGTTTTTTCTGCTCAAAACTGAAATGTATAAAAAAGTGGCATACATTTTTTATTTGTTACATATTACCTTTTTCCTACCAGGAATGAACTACGTTGATTATAATAACGTTCATAATTTCATTCAACAGATAAATTATTTGCAAATATAAAAGTACAAACACTGCAAATATTTACACAAATACTACAAATATGCACATAAACTTAGTGTCCCTAATGAGACTACGAATAAATGCGGGTCGCATTAATCAGAGTGGAAATCCTGACCAAAAAAACGGGCAATATTTTCGTGTAGGAAAAAAACGACTGAGGAAATATATTTAATGTACAAAAAGGTATTTTAACACAAATACCTTTAACGCTTTTAACGCTTTATAATAACGCTTGTGTCCGATTATCGGGACCAATCTGAGCTCTTGATGCCAGGTTTCAGTAAGCCATTGCTAATCAAACGTGACTCAAAAATCAGGCGGCGTGGCATGACAGTGTACGTACGCAAAGGCTTTACAGCTACGAGAATTACAGCGCACGACTGCACTTGTCATGAAGTTATGCTGCTGCGTGTCAACACCGCCTTGATGGATTTTTACATCTTTGGAGCCTACCGAGATCCAGACAGTAACGACTCTATCTACGAATGTCTCTTGTCAGCCATGTCAACAATTCAGGAGGACACCAAGTCAGCATTTGTATTTGTGGGGGACATGAACGCCCATCACCGTGAGTGGCTCTTGTCGACATCTCCTACAGACGCTCATGGTAGAGCAGCATATGATTTCTGCAACATTTCTGGCTGCTCCCAAATGGTGTCCGGTCCCACACATCAAGCGGGAAACTGTTTGGACTTGGTTATGACACACGTCTCAGATATCGTGAGTGTAAACGTGGAAGCTCCAATAGGAAGTTCAGATCACTCGTCGCCAGGGTTTTAAAAAACCGGGTTTTTAAAAAAACAAAAACCATGGTTTTTTTATTTAGAAAAAACCAAAAAAACATTGTTTTTTTTGTTTATTTGGTTTTTTACACTTTGCACACACAAATAAAAAAAAGGATTGTACCATGCTATTTAGTACATAGTTAAACATATATTAGTACCACTTACCAAGAGTTTTGTAAATATTTAAAAAAGATAAAAATAATATCATAAAAATGTACACACAGGATCTTGAATTTCACCTTGTAGCATCTATAGGCAACGGAAGTTTTAAACCGCTTCCAATTGCGAAAGCAGTCGATTGTAAACACCCACATATGTTTGCAAAGTCCAATCCATATACCCAGTGGTCTTATTTATGAAAATCTAGTGACTAAAAATCGTTTTTTCCATGGAGGTTAATTCATGTTTGTTTTCAGAGTAAACACAGTTTTCATTAACTCAGAGGTTTCTGTAAATAGTGTTTTTAATAGAAACTCAATTGATTTGTCGTAAATATTTAGGATTTCTCATAAATACCAACTACAATGTTTCCCCAGCAAAAACCAAAAATGTTAATAAAAATGTTTCCCATATCGTGCAAACCCCTAAAATCATGCCAAAATGTACTATTTATGAAGATTTAAAACTGTTTCAATGAACTCATTTACCAATTCTGAAAATATTTGATCATTCCTATATGAGAAAAATCATTTCTGTCAAAAAAACAATTTTCAAAAATACATGTTTTTTAATAAAAAACACTTGGTGTAAACCAAACAAACCCTGGTTTAAACCAAACAAACCCTGCTTAAAATCATGTCAAAAAGTAATATATATGAAGATTTAAAACTGCATTAATGAACTCTTTTACTAATTCTAAAAATATTTGATCATTCCTATATGAGAAAAATCATTTTTGTCAAAAAAAACAATTTTAAAAAAAAACATGTTTTTTATAAAAAAAACACTTGGTTTAAACCAAACAAACCCTGCTCGTCGCTGTCCGTGAAGTTGACATTGAGACAGAAGGTTTCTCCCTAAAGATTTCAAGGCTCGTGCACATGAAGAACAATGTTGACTGGGTGAAGGTGCATGATGAATTGAAAGCCATTAAAGTTTCAGACCTGCTGCAGAAGGAATGCCCCATCGATGCATTGAACAAATACATTACCGATGTCGTCTCAAGGAGAGTGCCTACTAAAAAACTACGTTTTCGCTCTGATGACAAAGCCTGGTTCACCCACGAATGCCGCAGTGCACGTGACTCCAAGCAGGAGGCTTACCACAAGTGGCTTCAATCACACTCAGCCGATTCATGGAATATCTACACTGAGGCCACACGGCATGCTGAGCATGTGTATTCAGAAGCGGAAACACATCACTCAAAGACACTTGCTGAAAAGCTAACATCTGCCAATGTCGCCGACAAATGGTGGTCAACGTTGAAATCGTCAGTGTTTGGTGTTGTTTTTCTGCTGCGGATTGTCACCTCAATCTCATCAACAGAGTTGTTAGAACTTGCAAGTTCCTCTGTGGTGACTTAGTTCTTGGTGATCTTTGCCATCGTCGAAAGGTCAGCAGCGTGTGCATGCTGTACAAGATCAAGCACAACGACCATAATCCGGTGAGCAAGTCAATTCCTGATGATTTCGTGGCAGCAAGGAGCACACGGTTTACATCCAAACAACATTCCCAGTGCATGGCTCCAATTCGTTGTCGTACAAAGCAATTCCAACGTTGCTTTCTTCCGGCCACTGTGTCTACTTGGAACACGTTGAAGGAGGAGGCTTTCTCGCAGAACAATTTGAAGAAATTCAAGGCCAAAGTAAATGGAATGCTACTGGAAGAGCGGAATTGACTGTTTATTTTTATTATTGTTTATTGTTATTATGTTATTATGTTTTATTGTTATATGTTATGTTTTATTATATTGTTATATTGTTATTATGTTTATTTTATTTTTATGTTTATTGTATTTATTTTCTACTAGCATTTAAACCCGCCCGTTGTGCGGAACAATTCATACAATGCAACTCATTCAGTTCATAATGGAAAAAGAATACAAATTAAAAAAGAAAATAGTAAACCCTTGAAAAGTCTTAACCAATAGATATGTCAGGATGTGAATATTTATATTTTGGCAAACTATTTTTCCTCAAATGGCCTCATATTTAAACATGCCGGTCGTTCGGAATGATTAAGAGTTCAAACACGAATCAAACAATGAAGATGATAAAAAATGATGACATATTTTCATCAGAATGTTTCCAAAATATATTTATGACTCAACATCATTCCCCAAAATTATTTGCTCAAGTACTGTTCTACTTTTATCGCTATAATATTTACAGCCAACGTTATATATTCCGCTATCTCTCAAGTCCGATATAACCTGCATTTAAACATGCCCGTCGTGCGGGTGAATTCATAAAAAAGGAATACAAATCAAACAGCTAAAATTGAAATCCATAAAAAAGTCCAATTTAATTATTGAGCTTTAGAAATTTGCTATAAATTGCCATATTGTATTACGTGCATATGTTAGGAATAGGTGTTTTTCATCCCTATTGGTCCGCGTCATTATAATTATAGACATGTGACTTTAATTATAGTTCTAGACATTATTATAATTCTAGGCAAAGAGCCTGGATGTATTTTGTTGCTTTTTTGATGGGTTACAAGTCTAATATGACACCTATCATATATCCCCTAGCATTTAAACCCTCCCTGCATTCCATATTTCAACATTACACCTATATTTACCGATAAAATAGATTAATGATTATGCTAGATTGAGCCCAAACAGTTCATTTTGTTGTTTAAATACTATATAAGACATGTACATACACAAATGGTATGTTTTAATGAGTATAATGATTAATTCCAGTATTTGTGTCGATATTATATTGTCTATGTCTTTATTGTGTCTATTTGTGTGTCCGTATGCAGTGCTATGCACACGCAGGATGTCTAGCACCACACACGAACACAATGTTCACCCACTTTCCAGATACATGTTTATCGAGCTTATGTTGACAATGCAATATGAACATTTGCTGCATTGTACACCTTTACAACTAACAATTATTCTGGATAGTGTGAAATAATTGTTCTAAAAGTTCAAAATTGTCCTAATTCTAAATAGTTGATCTTAAAAATGAAAAGTTGCGCTAAAAACAAAAAGTTGCATTTATAACTTATTAGTACTTATTTCAGATATATGAAATATTGATTTTTGGGCTCCTTATGACAAACAGATTCTATGATACAAAAGTTGCATTTGCAATAAAAGGTCACCCTAATTTTTTAAATTAACTGAGCTGGGTGTGTTTATGTGTGCGAGTATGCTTGTGTGAATACGTGCTGGTGTGTATGTGTATGCAAATGTGTGTGTATGTGTCGGTGAGTTTCTACATGACTGGTTTATCAGACGGCAAGTGTGAGCCACAAAGACCACAAATACTTGGACGAATTGAGTTTTGTTCTCAGAATCGCAGCGCACCTCAAATGGCCAGTGTGCGCGATATAGCTGAATTTATCATGGTCATGTGGGTTTTTCAGTTGAGCAGCGTATATGCATGCTTTCTACCCGAATATGACCCTGAGTAACAGTCGTAAATCATATTTTACAACGTGATACCAGAATGAAGTGTGCTGCTGAATGTAGATATATTGTTTTCTATCAGCATGAAATACCGCCCTTTGTGCTGAGCAATTCATGTAGTAAAATTCATACTTTATTCATAAAAAAATATTGGAAAATAAAAAAAGTAAACTCATAAAAATCTGAACCAAATGCAAAGTCCAAATTTAATCATTTTTGTTCTAATTTTGACAAAATATTTCCCCTCAACCCGCCTCATATTCTAACCCCGTCGTGCGGAATAATTCAGAAATAAAACACGAAACAAACACAATTAGAAATGGTGAAAACTTTTCATCAGAATGTTTCCCAAACATATTTTGAACTTAACATCATTCCCCAACACTATTTACTCGAGTACTATTCTACTTTTACCGCTACCGCAACTTTAACCGCTATCATATATTTCGGTATCATTTAAACCCAATATAACTTGACCCAAAACTACCAAACCCAACCCAACCACACCAACTTGACCTAACCCAGCCTAATCTGAGGTGATCCAACATTTTAGTTTGTGATCACAAAATGAACCGATTCAATCATAATTTCTAATCAGAAGTTTGAGATTATCTACGCCAGGGTTCTCAAACACGCGGCCCACCAATACTTTTCTCGCAGCTCGCCCTTATAGTATAGAAACCAAATTGTAAGACTGAGGGTGGGACAGACAGACACACAGCCCAAACAGTTCATTTTGTTGTTTAAATACTATATAAGACATGTACATACACAAATGGTATGTTTTAATGAGTATAATGATTAATTCCAGTATTTGTGTCGATATTATATTGTCTATGTCTTTATTGTGTCTATTTGTGTGTCCGTATGCAGTGCTATGCACACGCAGGATGTCTAGCACCACACACGGACACAATGTTCACACGTATCCCAGATACAGGCTTATCGAGGTTATGTTGACAATACATGAACATGTGCTGCATTGTACACCTTTACAACTAACAATTATTCTGGATAGTGTGAAATAATTGTTCTAAAATTTCAAAATTGTCCCAATTCTAAATAGTCGATCATAAAAATGAAAAAGTTGCGCTAAAAACAAAAAGTTGCATTTATAACTTACTTGATACTTATTTCAGAGAAATAAAATATTGATTTTTGGGCTCCTTATGACAAACAGATTCTATGATACAAAAGTTGCATTTGCAACAAAAGGTCACCCTAATTTTTTAAATTAACTGAGCTGGGTGTGTTTATGTGTGCGAGTATGCTTGTGTGAATACGTGCTGGTGTGTATGTGTATGCAAATGTGTGTGTATGTGTCGGTGAGTTTCTACATGACTGGTTTATCAGACGGCAAGTGTGAGCCACAAAGACCACAAATACTTGGACGAATTGAGTTTTGTTCTCAGAATCGCAGCGCACCTCAAATGGCCAGTGTGCGCGATATAGCTGAATTTATCATGGTCATGTGGGTTTTCCAGTTGAACAGCGTATATGCATGCTTTCTACCCGAATATGACCCTGAGTAACAGTCGTAAATCATATTTCTCAACGTGATACCAGAATGATGTGTGCTGCTGAATGTAGATATATTGTTTTCTATTAGTATGAAAAACCGCCCATTGTGCGTCGCAATTCATGTAGTAAAATTCATACGTTTTTCATGAAAAATATTGCAAATTAAAAAAAATTAAACTCATAAAAATCTGAACCAAATGAAAAGTCCAAATTTAATAATTTTTGTTCTAATTTTGACAAAACATTTCCCCTCAACCCGCCTCATATTCAAACCCCGTCGTGCGGAATAATTCAGAAATAAAACACGAAACAAACACAATTAAAAATGGTGAAAACTTTTCATCAGAATGTTTCCCAAACATATTTAGAACTTAACATCATTCCCCAACACTATTTACTCGAGTACTATTCTACTTTTACCGCTACCGCAACTTTAACCGCTATCATATATTTCGGTATCATTTAAACCCAATATAACTTGACCCAAAACTACCAAACCCAATCCAACCACCCCATCTTGACCTAACCCAGCCTAATCTGAGGTGATCCAACTTATTAGTTTGTGATCACAAAATATACTGATTCGATCATAATTTGTAATCAGAAGACTGAGATTATCTACCCCAGGGGTCCCAAACACGCGGCCCACCAATACTTTTCTCTCAACCCGCCAATATAATATCGGAACCAAACTGTAAGGCAGCTAAATTCACATTTGTTGCATAATGCGATATATTCATACACCATTTAAGTCACATTTACATTAATGAGTATGGATCTTGAAGTCAAGCCCGTGAGTTTTGTATATGGATTCATTCCACACGGTAAAATTGAATGTTTAAACCCACCCGTCGTGCGGAACAATTGATAAAACAAAAGTAATACATATTTAAATGCAAACAGCCAGTCTAATAGAAAACTCTAAATTGTAAAATCTATACCAATAGAAAATTCCTGTTCTGAATTTGCATATTCTTATTCTAATAATTGACGACATATTTTCAGTCAACCTGCCTCATTTTTTATTAATTGGATATGAATTTCATGTTATGAATTACTCCGCACAACGGGCGGGTTTTAATGCTAGTATATATATATATATATATATATATATATATATATATATGTAAATATATATATATATATATATATGTGTGTTTGTGTTTATGTTAATGTATATATGTGTTTATATATATATATATATATATATATATATATATATATATATAAACACACAAACACTTAAGATCAGATAAATTATCGGAGGTTAAGGGTTAAAGGCCTAAATGGCAGCTGCTACACGGGAAGAAGCCGAAGCTTATGAACACACACAGCTGTGCCCCGTACAGCTTGAGCCCGCCCGTCGTCAGGAATAATTTCGAAATGTAAACACAAAATAACAATGAATTTTTTAGTATATAAATGAATTTTTTTCCATAATATTATATCATAATTCCCGGTTAATGCTTCCACTAATGCATCATATTCATACAGTTGTTATTTTTTGGATTACACCGATATTACAGCCCTTGATATTACAGCCGATATTATATTATGCAATCTATACTCTACTACGTATTGTTCCTAATACATATATCATCAGATCGCAAAAGATATTTAAAGGTTCACATCATTCTCCAACATCATTTGCTTAAGAGCTATTCTACTTTTATCGCTAGAATATTTACTGCTAGCAAAATATCATATACCTCGCTATCATTTAAACCCACTCTTTATATATACATTTAAGCCCGCCCGTCGTGCGGAACTGTTAATAGAATATAATTAATATTCAATTCATAAGAAAATTAGTGCAAATTGAAAAAAAACCCATAGAAACGTTTTAGCCAATATAAAAGTCTCAATGTGAAATTTATGTTTCAATTTAGAAAACATATTTTTCCACAACCCGCCTCGTATTTAAAGCTGCCCGTCGTGCGGAATAATTCAGAACTCAAACACGAAACAAACACAAAGAAAATTGATGAAAAACGACCAATAGAAAAAGTCAAATTTCTAAATTCTTGTTTTAATTATTGTCGAAGTTTTTTCCCTCAACACTGCTCAAATTCTCACCCATCCTTCGTGTGTAGTAATTCAGAAGTGTAACACTATCAAAACAATGAAACTTTCTGTCATCTCTATAATTCCAGATTTATGCTTCCGCTAAAACAGCATATGCATATAGTTGGCATTGCATGATATTACAACCCATATCCTTATGCAACTTAAGCGTATGCTACTTGAAATTAAACCAATTTAATAACACAGTAAAATTCAGTAGTTAACTTTGTTCCCAGTAGTATTTTACCCGCCCGTCGTGCGGAACAATTCATGTGTAATTAATTTTAGTCGCCCGGTGTTAAAGTGTAATTTTGGATGTATTTGAAAATTTTGCCAATTTTACACGTTTTTTGTATCATTTGTGGGTATAAATTATAGCTTATCTTGTGGAACACAAAATTATCTACACAGTAGTATATTCCTGTGTAATCGCAAGTGCGCATAATAGCTGTCATATTGGCAATATGTCCTTTTGACTTTACACCGCAGTTACTTCCTTCAGATACACTTTGGAAAATTACAAATTATACCGTATTGTAGAAAACAAGATTTCTAGCACGATGGTATAATTTATTTTAATGTGTAACAAATAGTTACTGAGAAATAGTAGAAAAATGAATTAATTTTAGTCGCCCGGTGTTCAAGTGTAATTTTGGATGTATTTGAGAATTTTGCCAATTTTATACGTTTTTTGTATCATTTGTGGGTATAAATTATAGCTTATCTTGTAGAACACAAAATTCTCTACACAGTAGTATATTCCTGTGTAATCGCAAGTGCGTAAATTGTGATTGGACTTCAGTGAAATTAAATCAGTGTATATTCATGTGTAATCGCCAGTGCGCATAATAGCTGTCAAATTGGCAACATGACATTTTGACTTTACACCGCCGTAACTTCCTTCAGATACACTTTGGAAGATTAAAAACTATACCGTATTGTAGAAAACCAAATTTCTAGCACGATGGTGTAATTTATTTTGATGTGTGATAAATATTTCTTGAGAAATAGGTAGAAAAAGGAATTAATTTTAGTCACCCGGTGTTCAAGTGTAATTTTGGATGTATTTGAGAATTTTGCCAATTTTACACGTTTTTTGTATCATTTGTGGGTATAAATTATAAGTTTTCTTGTAGAACACAAAATTATCTACACAGTAGTATAATTTTTATAGCTGTACCATTGCTGGTTTATGAGGAATAGATAGCGGAATATTGACCAAAATATTCACGTTTTTTTGTGCTAATTTTGCATTTTTGACATTGTCATTTACACTTCACACCGCCGTAACTTTTTTTTAATACACTTTGGAAAATAAAAAATTATACCGTGTTGTAGAAAACAAAATTCCCAGCATGATGGTATTATTTATTTAGATATGTGATAATTAGTTTTTGAGAAATAGAGAAAAATGTATAGAAAATCGGACGCGTTGAGTTTAAATAAAATCTTGAATGTAGATTGAATTGTTTTCCATTTTACATGTTTTATATTCAATATTTGGGTATGAATTACAGTTTGTTGAGCAGAAAAGAAATTTTCTACACAGTGGTATAATTTGTATAGTTGTACCATTGCTGGTTTAGGAGGAGTAGTCTGCAGAAAATTGACCAAAATTTTCGCATTTTTCAGGGCTCATTTTGTCTTTTCACCGCTATGACTTTTTTTTGTTTCATTTTTAAAATTAAACATTTAGCTTACAGTGTAGACAAGAAAATTTCCAACATGATGGTATAAATTCTTAGCGGGTACGCCAAGTGATGGCCGAGTAGCAGCTCATAGAATATGAACCAAGGAGGGTGGGACAAACACACACACACACACACACACACACAGAGGATCTCTTTTATATATATAGATTTATTTATATTTATTCTTATTTTCTCTCTATTTATTACTATTTATTATTGGTTTTTGTTATTTATTAAATTATACTTTTACTCAGTGTTGGCTGTTGTTGTTTATTGAATCATATTTATTGTTGTTGCTGTTCATTGAATCATATTTATTGTTGTTGTTGTTTATTGAATCATATTTATTGTTGTTGCTGTTTATTGAATCATATTTATTGTTGTTGTTGTTTATTGAATCATATTTATTGTTGTTGTTGTTTATTGAATCATATTTATTGTTCTTGATTGTTATTTATTACTTATTTATTTATATTTATTCTTATTTATTGATGGCTGTTATTTACTGAATCACATATTTATTGTTGATTGTTATTATTTATTGAGGAACGTGGGCGGAGTGACATTATGGATTGTTATCGGATGATGGTTTATTATTTATTGTTATTTATTTATTATTTTCTTTCCAACTCTGTTTCTAGTCTTTTTTCTTTTCGAACTCTCTTTCTCTCTGAATCTTTTGGGCGCTTCCGGTACATGGGGCCACCTTAGGGTGGTAATAGTGCTTGCACTCTTCCCATGCTACTGGATTTGCCTGTAAATAATAATAATAATAATAATAATAATAACTACATCAAAGAAACCATCATCCATAAAACCAGTTCTAAAAACAGGTTACTAATACAAAATCAATTTGCTTGGCTCAACTATCCTTGATCTGCCGCCAATTTTGTACAAAATCTCCACATCTACGGAAACCGTTTTTCAAAAAATGTATTTTTTAAAAACATGGTTTAAAAACACTTTAAATCAAGTGGTTTAACCAGCCGCTTAAACCAGCAGGCTACTTGCTATACAAGAAGTATTTGAACGCACATCAATCAAATCTATTTTCCATAGAGACTGTTCTAGAAAGTATGGTTTCATTAAAAAGTGTTAGTTTTAATGAACGTTTGTCAAAAAACACTTGACCAACCAATTAACTTGTCTTGTTCTGCTGTCAACATTTTCTGAATATGTACAATAATAAAACGAATTTAAAACCAGTTTGAAAAGCATCGTTGCATCATAAAAACATGGTTTCTTTAAAAAAACACATGATTACTCAATGAATTTGTTTTGAATTTGTTTTGAAAAAAACCTAAACCACCGGACCCGGATGCACTTTCAAATAGTCTCCTGGGATATTTATTGATAAATATTTTTGTTTGTTATATTATTATCAAATTATCTTTGAAATATGACACGTAAAGATGTACAAAACTTCAATTAAACTCATTTCTATGTACTAAAATCCAACATCCGATGGCAATTAGGGCTAATTCTAAAAAAACAAAAAAACTAAAAAACTTGTTTTTTGTGCAAAAAATCGTTTTTTTTGCATCACTAGACAGGGGGCAGAATGTCGACATCCAGAGATGTAGAGGGCGCTAGTGTAGACCTGGGCGCGCAATATATCAGCATCACGGAACAACAGATGCAACAACATCACTGGTCTCTGCCACCTTGCCACTGCACGCTATCAATTACATGATTGCAATTCACGCACTTTTGTCACGCATGCACCATCATCATCGTTATTGTTGTTATCAATTGCAGACAAGTACAGTGACATGGCAGTGTTCTGTGGTGTGACAGGTTCTATGATGAGCTGGTGTCTGCTGGTTTGCTGGCGCCCCTGGACCCGACACGAACCAGGGGTCTCAGACACAATGACACTGCACGTCATCTGGTGTGTGTTGATGGAAGCGCTTCTCTGGTGTCGTACTGGTTCAACAAGGCCCAGATCAAGCCCCACTTCTGTCGGCCTGTCACCGAGGTCAACATTATATATGTATTGCATGTATAATGTTTGTTTCAGCGCTTGTAAACAACTGTCAGTTCGTTCAGACTATGACCACTACAGCTGCGCTGTTGGATCTGGTAATTGCAGGTTTCGCCTGAAGAGGGCAGCACCCGTGTTACGACAGAGTGCGGGCACAGTGAACTGTTTGACGTGGTTTTATTGACGATGTCTGCTCCTCAGGTGCTTGAGCTCGGGGGGAATACTGCCTCAGTGCAGGTTCGTATGCGCGTTGTTTCACTCACAATCTCTGATTGTCTCGTCAAGTATGAGCAGCCTATTTCAAGTTGACCGTAAGCTGATAGACAAGTGAATATTACTTATTACAATGGGCGGTGTCAGGGCCGGTCTTAACATAGGCAAACCAGCACCTCCGATTAGTGGCGGGCCTCGCACTTCACTCATGAGAAGAAGAATTTACATTGTGCTAATCATGAAAGATTGGGCATAGACATCGTCGTGCCTCTGGATTATTCAGAATTTGTTCGAAATTTAGCTGTCATCAAAGCTCAAAAAACTTAGTTGTGCTTTTGGTGTTCGGTTTTTATTTATAGTTTCATCAGAGGCCACCAAATTCACTTTGCCTAGGGCATCCAATTCCCTAAGGCCGGTCCAGGCAGTGTTGTACGATATTCAAAGTAGATTTTAACTGGTAGTTTCCCAATGTTGGACAGTTGATACTCTGAAATCACCTTTCTTTTGTCATCTGATAATTTTTTACTACAAGTAAGTGATAACAGAACATTTTGTGCGTGTGTGTGTGTGTACGTTGATACACCGGTACTCTACCGGTACATTATATCGGTCATCATGTTAGTTTTGTGGTCAAGGAGCGCAGTTATTGTTGTATTGTTCACATTGTGCTCCCCCAGACTCGACCGGTGTGGGCAGGCAGATGCGTGACGTCATATTCTCGTGCAGGTTTGCGCTGGCGTTGTTTTTCAGCAGAGCCTCGCTGTCATCATGTGCTGCAATATCTCACCGACGACCCTGTCTTCTGCTACTGGGCCATTGACAATTACAAGCGAGCAAAACGTCAGATCGCACCTCATGCTCGCGCACATGCACCAGACCCACCTGCTGAACTGCTCGCTCATACACTCGCTGCCACCTCACTCGCTGTCTGCCTCTACTTTTCTCTCTCTCTCTCTCTCTGTGTGTGGCTTATTATTTCTGCTAGACTGGCTCTTACGCAGCTTACATTTCACTGCGAGTTTATTTTGGCTCCGGTCTTCGTCCATATATGTCCATATGTCCATATGTATGTGTGCGTGTGTATGTGTGTGTTCGTGCATATTTGTGTATATGTGTGTGCATGTAAAACAGCCGACGTTGGCATGACGTTACGACGATGAGCACGCGACATGACGCGATGATGACGATGAGCATGACGACGTTGGCATGAAGTTATTGCTCTACCACGCGACACAGTGTCACACTGTCACTCATCTTGTGTTATATCGTGTGTTATGCGACCGTGTCGGCGTCCAGGGGCGTGGCTCGGCTCTCACATGGTTGTTCTGCCAGTTAAGATGCAATTGTTTTATCTTGCCAGAGCTTCACATATTTATTGTTTCCTTGTCAATCGTCGTTCATATACATATGAATGAATGTTCGTGTTTTTCTATTCTCAAACGTCCTCAACTGAAGCAGCTGACAAAAACACTTGTTTTCAAGTGTAACAGCAACTTGGCAAATGTGGTGTGCTTTTTCCAGCTCATTACTTTACAAACGTTTTCAAGATTACGTACACGCACACACACGCGCACACAAGTTAAGATGCTGAGTGGTGGTTGTTACGCCTAGCTAGCGCACTGGTGCAGTGAAGTGGAGTGATGGACCGTCTCTTGTGCCAACACTGCGATCACTAGCATATTACGCAGCTAGCTGGACAACGCCGGCAAACTAGCTGGCTTCGACAGTGAGTCCGCTCTTCGATTGCAACGAGGCGGCCCTAACGTTGATCTAGCTTATTGCATAGCTTGTGGTATGTATCTCGCTTTCGATATACGTCCTCAGTGAAACAATACACGCACACACACACACTCATTCGCATATTCATAATCATTGAGCGTAGTCATTTTGCTGGCTGTTGTATGCTACATTATGTGTGTACATGAACGTTGGTGTGTGTGTGTGTGTGTGTGTGTGTGTGTGTGTGTGTACATGTGCGTGTTGAGGTGTGCTATGGTCGGCTTGCAGGTGCAATGCTGGTTGCATTGTGTGGCGTGTTTGCGCTGCAAGCTGCACGTGACTACACACCGCACCTGTCTGTGTGTGTGTGTGTGTGTGTGTGTGTGTGTGTGTGTGTGTGTGTGTGTGTGTGTGTGTGTGTGTGTGTGTGTGTGTGTGTGTGTGTTGTGTGTGTGTGTGTGTATGTGTGTATGTGTGTGTGTGTGCGTGTGTGTTGTAGTAAAGAGTTGGTCCGCGTCACGTGCTGTGGCGCTGTGGTTCCAGTGCCACGTCAGCTACGTTTTGCTGTGCTGATCACGGCTACACCGGGCGCATTCGACGTGGAGCTCTGCTACTGTGAGGTAATGTGCTCTCTTCATCAAGACAAGTCGGGCGCTCGACCTGAAAAAGGTTGTTATCTCGTTCTGTCAAGCCCGCATTTGTAGAACAATTCGGCTGGTCTATTTTCGTTGTGCAGCGTTGTTATTTTAATCCAGTCATTCTGTGTGGCTCATTCATTGTTCTGTATGTTCTCTTTCATTTAGTGCGTGTACTGGCTTAATTATTCGTATTTGTGTTGTTCGCAGAGTCTGCAGGATTTGTTCTGAGTACTAAGCAAATACATCACCTCGCCAAGTCTATTCTGACGATGGAGAAATCTGAGAAGCCAACAGACAGTGAGTGGCTCCATTCTCTCCTCTGCCTGCGTCTTTCTGTTATCAGCTGCACGTGTATATGGCACGTCCATTATTCCATTGCTGTAACTGAAACGCTGAGCACACTTTTCCTCTTCTATATGCAATTTGGATGTTTTTGTTAGTGTTAGAAGTTCACACTGGCGCTTCTCAATGTTCCCTCACATGCTTTGTATTTCCGCAAACCTGGTGCTTTTATCACGATTTGTGTGCGTGTTGATAAAAATAGACATGAATTGACTTGGAACGAGATGAATCAGTATATCATTATCCTATAATTATATCCTGGATAGCCAATGTGAAAATTCGCGTGATTTTCTGTCGTTTGTAACGCAAAAATTATTATGTATATTATGCATGCATTCGTGTATTTCATCAAATATGTTACGCCACTACTAGTTGTTCGAAGGAAGAATTTCATTTCGTTTCAATCAAATAGGAGCAGATAAGAGAAAAACATGTGTTTTCACCTGGCAAACAAGGTGTGTGCATGCGAATCAGCCAGAAAGAGGGGTGTAGATTAGTGTCGAGGCACGGGGGAATGACAGCCAGCATGCATTAGTGTTCAAGATTGACTCAGTTGGTCAAATGCAGCGAGTCGAGTATTTTTACTTTTTACTATGCTGATTTTGATGACAATATACCCAATGATCTGAACTCATCAGAATTCACGGGGGGTAGAATTGCACTTCCATGCCCCCAGTCAATTTATCGGGGGGGGGGGGTATATACCGTGTGTGTGCTCCCAGGATCTACGCCTATGATCAGCAATATAACCGCTACAATATGTTTATTATCATCAGTTTTATCCTCAAACAAGCGCGAGTGTTTAGGGAAGAATGTGTAATTCTGTGTCGCTTACAAGTTCCTTACAAATATATGCACAATTCATTATTGTTTGCCCTTCATATAGCTGTATGCAGAATAGCAGTTCACTTGGACAATACGTTGTGTTGGCGAGTCAGTATGACCCCCGTATGGGTGACGTTCATCCTGTGTGTGTGTGTGTGTGTGTGTGTGTGTGTGTGTGTGTGTGTGTGTGTGTGTGTGTGTGTGTGTGTGTGTGTGTGTGTGTGTGTGTGTGTATGTGTGTGTGTGTGTGTGTGTGTGTGTGTGTGTGTGTGTGTGTGTGTGTGTGTGTGTGTGTGTGTGTGTGTGTGTGTGTGTGTGTGTGTGTGTGTGTGTGTGTGTGTGTGTGTGTGTGTGTGTGTGTGTGTGTGTGTGTGTGTGTGTGTGTGTGTGTGTGTGTGTGTGTGTGTGTGTGTGTGTGTGTGTGTGTGTGTGTGTGTGTGTGTGTGTGTGTGTGTGTGTGTGTGTGTGTGTGTGTGTGTGTGTGTGTGTGTGTGTGTGTGTGTGTGTGTGTGTGTGTGTGTGTGTGTGTGTGTGTGTGTGTGTGTGTGTGTGTGTGTGTGTGTGTGTGTGTGTGTGTGTGTGTGTGTGTGTGTGTGTGTGTGTGTGTGTGTGTGTGTGTGCATGCGAGCAGAGGATCATGTGGAAGTGCGAATCTCGAGCGATGCTGGTGCTGAGCGGGGCCGCAAGAGTGGCAGGGGGTTGTCATCGCTGCTGCGCTTCCTCATGTTCGTCGTGTGCGCCACTCTGGTCGTGCTGGCCGTGAGACTGACACTGCTCTCATAATAATAATTATTATAATAATACTCATAAATGCGTTTATAGCAATGGATTTCTGTACGCTTGTCAATGCATACACACATATATGCGGACATAGAACTTGGACCATATCTCATGTCTCATTTATTACTCGAAGAAATGTGCAGTCAGGCGCGTTTTTCCGATTGGTCATGGCTGGTGTTGATGTTTCGAGAAGATAATTTTCTCGCCTTCTACCGTGTTTTGGTGTGCGTGCTTGTGTGCGAATAATATAAGTATATTATTGTCTCACAATTGTATGCGTACCAACCTGTTATAGGGGTACTTATCCTCTTGGTTGAGTGTAACATGAGTATGGTGAGTGTTGAGTTGAGTGATATATCCTCTTGGTTGATTGTAATAAAAACAAAAAACAGAATACTCCTATCGTGTTCCCATGTGTGTGTGTGTGTGTGTGTGTGTGTGTGTGTGTGTGTGTGTGTGTGTGTGTGTCAGGTGGTGTGGCTGGCAGGCTTCGTCTTCTCGTGGTACATGGATGATAGGCAGGTGGGTCACCGCACGCTCGACGAGGTGCGCCGGTTGTCCAGCCAGGTGAATCGTCTGCGAGAGAGACAGCGAGATCATGTCCGTCCGGCGGCTATGATCAGAGTCGCCAACAAGGCCCCGGTCAACCACGTGCGGTCGCCTCCGCTCGTGCTGATGCGCGGTGACACTGGCCCTTCGCCTCGTCTTGTCAGACTGGCCGGCCCTCCCGCGCCCGCCATGCTCGATCGACTGCTGCGTGATCCGCTGTTCTTGTCTCAGTAAGTGCCGGCGCCCAGCAAACCGCTCATTCAGCTGATAATTTACCTTCCTGCTTCTCTCCCATCATACATGTGTGTGTGTGTGTGTGTGTGTGTGTGTGTGTGTGTGTGTGTGTGTGTATGTTAGGATGTTGGGCCATGGTGAAGAGCAGCGGTTTTCACAGCAAAAACACACCCCCGTGCGCGTGAGGTTTTTGTTGAGAGAGGTGGCATCCGACGATGAAGAGTAAGTCTCGAGGTCTGATGGAAAATAAGCTGCTTGTCACGGCTAGCCGGCTATTAATTTCAATAAGCACATTCAACAACGAAATATACATGATTAGCTGGTGGGGCACGTGGGTTTCTCATCTGGTCTCATAAATATCACCATCATCGTTGATTTAGACGAGTTAACTGTCACTTTGGCGGCTTTGTTTGTCAGGAAACTGCCGAAAATGTTCGATTCTGCACTGGAGAAGGCCGCGGAAATGGTGCCTGCTATTGTGAAAGGTGTGCTCGACGCTAATTCACTAGCCTCAATGAACATGTAGATGATGAGATCGTCTCAATTTCGCTCACCACAAGTGTCACTGAATATATTCAACTGATAGCACTAATGAACTGTCAGACTGAATCGTTCGTCGTCATTATTTCTTCGCACATACTCACATGTTTGCTGGTTGATTGTTCAGTCCTATTGCGTCTATAAACCTGATGCATTAACTCGTTTGTCCATTGGTTCACTATCACTATTGTGGTTCTGGCAGACCTCCAAGCCGACGCACAACGCACCACCGCCAAGAAAACTGGCGCGGGCAAGTTCGGTGATTTGACTGAGCTTTTCCAAAAACTGGGCATGTCCAGGTCAGAAGAAGGACATGAGGATGACTTCCAAGTGAATCGACAGATGGAGTCTGATATCGGTGGAATGGAGAAAGATGTCGAGTGTTTCGAGGACAACATTCGCACCTTGTTATCTGTAGTCGTGCCTAAACTATCGCAAGACCCGGCTTTCAAAAATATCCTTTCTGAAATCGTTGCCCTGAAGAACAGGGTGTTCAATGAAGGACTGGCTCTTTTGCGAAAATTGAGACAGGATGCGCCAGAATTTGGTATTGAATTCACGGATGGTGGGATTCAACTGTCAGGAATTAAGGATATTTCGCCGCAGACCATCGGGGATGTGTTCAACTTCGTCCACGAGGTATCAGCTACAATGGTTCAACTGGTTCTTACGTTCGACAGAAAAATGATGTCCGAGAACCCCAAACTGTGGAATGACCTCAGCAAGAATGTGGACCAGCTGTTTAAGGACTTCCTCAATATTGACGAAGACTTTATGCAGGAACTGGACCGCGAAATCACTCAAAGGTAATTATTGTCTTCTTTGTACGCACGGGAATCTGTATGCGTGTATGTGTGTCGTTGTGTGTTGCAAGCTGGTGCCTGTGGAAATATCGTTGAAAACACACTACTTATACTGCTTGTAGCCGAGTCTTGGCGCGTTGTCGGCGTGTATTGGCAATCATTAGTGGAATTGCGATTCGATCAGTAATCACTTGTACAAATGTCGCCCTGTGTGTGCATGTGTCGCATGTCCAACATGGACGCTCGAGAGAGAGAGAGAGAGAGAGAGAGAGTGATCAGTTATTGTGCAACACTTGGTCCGCATTGGTATCACGCTCCATTGTGTGTGTGTGTGTGTGTGTGTGTGTGTGTTTGTGCTGTCAGTCGCGGTCCGTTCAACGTGTTCATGAATGCGCTGCAGAAGATGGACATGATGAAACTGGTGAACGACATGCTGCCTCTGATGAAGTCGATGACTTCTCTGCTGGGCGGTGAGTGTGGTTGAGGCTCGCTGGTCTACTTGGGCTATTCGGGGTAATGTGGTGAGATGCTGGTGTGAGCAGTAAGTGTAGACAGGGTTCACCTGGTGTGTTTGGTGTTATGTTATCGAACTGTGACTTTTTGCTGCACCAGTAACAATACTTTCACACGGAGGCTGCTGTGTTGAATATGTTTAGAAAGCGATCCATAACTCCCTTGGCGACAGCAGATGTATGTAGGAATTTATCTGGTGTCGGATGACCAATGTTTGTTTTGGCATGTGCGATATGGTCGCGTAACACACACACACACACACACACACACACACATACACACACACATACACACACACACACATACACACACACACACACACACACACACACACACACACACACACACACACACACACAGTGGCTGTCATTGTGGCGACCGGGTTGACTTGTGATGACAGGTGTTGGCAATGAGGAGACGGGTCTTCCGCCTATCAACATGATCGCAAACATGTTGAGCCTGTTAAATGCGCCTCCCCAGCAGAAACAGCCGCGTGTTGAAATGCCACCTGAGCAGCGGCAACGCGAGCAAGTCGACGAACAAGAGGTCGACGAACAAGAGGTCGACGAACAAGAGGTCGACATGGACTCCCTGGAACGTACTATGCTAGCGGTTAAACAGGCGATGGATCAAGTAGCAGCCGACAAGGACGATGCCGCGCCAGAAGCTGGTGATATCGTGCTTGAGAACCAACTCGCTTCAGCTGCCAAGTTCACAATTGTCCGCACACAGCACCAGGACTCGGAGTCAACCAGCGATGGACTTGTCGACACCAACGAAGAACTTGCCACTGACGAGTAACACGCACACACGTGTTAGTATACCGTGTACATTCACTTACTTTCATATATAACTGCGGTGGAGGGATCTTATAATCGAATGACTATTTTTCATTAAGCCGGTGCATCTGGGCACACACAATGGCTCATGTCCGGAATGTCACGTTCTACATTATATTTACGGGTGAAAAGTTGAATATGCAAATAAATGGTTGAGGTGAAGCATGTTTTTTCACTGCAGTTTTTGCGATGCTGATGTGTGACAAAGGTCTGGCCGCAGACTATGCTGATTAAATTAGAAGTCAGTGCAGTAAATGGGCCAAATTCACTTATACTAACCCACAAGCAAGCCTGATGGCATACACCTAGAGATGCGACCTAAAAAACCGTTTTTTGGCAACAAAAAAAATACCTCGACCAAAAAACACGTTTTTTTGTTTTTTCAAGTCATGCAAAGAATTCAAATTATGGAAATGATATATTTGGGATGTTAAATGAATTATTTTTATCAACACATGAGTTATTCATGCTATTAGTGGCCCTATCAAATTGAATTATCATTAAATATGCACAATAAAATTGTTTTAATGTGGCTAAAAGCCCTAATATCATTGTTTGCACGGTACTGTGCGGCACTTCTATGTACAGTAGTTTTGCATTCAATTATTGAGTTGATCATTGTGTAAGAAAGCAGGGTTTGAGAACCGTTTTTTCTGATAAAAAACTGAAATGTTTAAAAATAACAAGTGGCATACATTTTTTATTTGTTACATATTACCTTTTCCTACCAGAAATGAACTACGTTGATAACATTTATCATCATTTCATGGTTGAAATGTTCATCATTTCATTCAACAGATCAATTATTTGCAAATATAAAAGTACAAACACTGCGAATATTTACACAAATACTACAAATATGCACACAAACTTAGTGTCCCTAATGAGACTACGAATAAAAGCGGGTCGCAGTGGCAACGGACCAAAAAAACGGGCAATATTTTCGTGTAGGAAAAAACGACTGAGGAAATATATTTAATGTACAAAAAGGTATTTGAACACAAATAACTACATTAAAGAAACCATCATCCATAAAAACAGTTTTAAAAACAGGTTACTAACAAAAAACCAATTTGCTTGGTTCAACTTTCCTTGATCTGCCGCCAATTTTTTACAAAATCTCTACATCTACGATAACCGTTTTAAGAAAAATTGTATTTTGAAAAAATCATGGTTTAAAAGAACACTTTAAATCAAGTGGCTTAACCAGCCGCTTAAACCAGCAGGCTACTTACTATACAAGAAGTATTTGAACGTACATCAATCAAATGTATTTTCCATAGAGACTGTTCTAGAAAGTATGGTTTCATTAAAAAGTGTTAGTTTAAATAATCCTTTGTCGAACAAACACTTGACCAACCAATTAACTTGTCTTGTTCTGCTGTCAACATTTTCTGAATATGTACATTAATAAAACGAATTTAAAACCAGTTTGAAAAGCATCGTTGCATCATAAAAAACATGGTTTCTTTAAAAAAACACATGATTACTCAATGAATTTGTTTTGTTCTGCTGACAAATTGTTTCAAATATCCACATAATTAAAACTATCATTAAAACATGGGTTTTCTCAATAAAAAAACCTAAACCACCGGACCCGGATGCACTTTCAAATAGTCTCCTGGGATATTTATTGATAAATATTTTTGTTTTGTATATTATTATCAAATTATCTTTGAAATAGGACACGTAAAGATGTACAAAACTTCAATTAAACTCATTTCTATGTACTAAAATCCAACCTCCAATTGCAATTGGGGCTCATTCTAAAAAAAACAAAAAAGACTAAAAACATGTTTTTTCTGAAAAAAAATGTCCAAAAATCTTTTTTTTGCATCACTAGACAGGGGGCAGAATGTCGACATCCAGAGATGTAGAGGGCGCTAGTGTAGACCTGGGCGCGCAATATATCAGCATCACGGAACAACAGATGCAACAACATCACTGGTCTCTGCCACCTTGCCACTGCACGCTATCAATTACATGATTGCAATTCACGCACATTTGTCACGCATGCACCATCATCATCGTTATTGTTGTTATCAATTGCAGACAAGTACAGTGAGATGGCAGTGTTCTGTGGTGTGACAGGTTCTATGATGAGCTGGTGTCTGCTGGTTTGCTGGCGCCCCTGGACCTGACACGAACCAGCGGTCTCAGACACAATTGTTCAGACAGACATTCGGAACATACACATATATTAAAGTTCACGAATGATTTCATCTGCAAACAAAACAATCATATACATATCAACAAAACACTTCTAATAGCCCGCAAATACTCCCGCTGGGACACAGTACACACGCATTGGGAAATACGAGTACACAATCTCAGTACACAATGGGTTTAGCGGGTATTGCCACTTACCGGGCGAAATAGGCACATGCGATCAGCGCGCCTGTCAAACACTGAATGGTCACAGAAGTGTGTGCAGACACGCGCGCACTAATGCGTGCCTAACGCTGGCTGGTGACCTTGCGTAGGTCACACTGCTCTACGCACAGTTCGCTCACTATTAGCTGCATTTCTACATCCCCCCAAGTTTTTCGCCGGGAAAAACTTACCATAGGACATGATCCTTCAGACGAGCTGGGGGTCGTCGGTCCCGTTGTGATCGCTGTCGTCGTGGTGGTGTCGGCTGCGACGCTGGTGGCGACGGAGCTTGCGACCCTGGTTGTGACAGCGGCTGTGACCTTGGTGGTGCATCTGGTGTGACCGGAGTCTCACCGGGATGAGCTGCCACCGCTGGTGGCTCCAGGCCATCTGTCTTTAATTGAGCTGCTTGTGTTGTCGCTTCCCCCGTCTGACTCTATGTCGATATTTCGCCATCTCCTGGTAATGCGTGATTCCTGGTGTCTTCATCTGATGAATGAGCATGCTGATGTGTGACAACCGGCTCAGGTGGTGCTGTTGTGTACGAAGAGGGCGCTGCTGTGGCTGGAGATGGTAGCACCCGGAACTGCCAAATGAATTGGCGGTTGCGTCGCGTCAGACGGCCTGATCCATCAACTTTGATAAGGTATTGGTCGTGTGGCCTAGACTCCATGATCACTCCAGTCCGGTCCCACCTCTTGCTGTGCGTATCTGCTTGGTTTTGTAGCAGCGCGCGGCTGCCGGGTGCCAACGGCGGCAGATAGCGGGTGGTTGGTTGCAGGTCGTCCACCTGTGCTATGAATCGCCGCCGAAGTGCCGCCTCGCGCTGCTGCCATACATCTCGCCACACCGGATGCACTGATTGCTCTCTAAAAACCCTTGATCGAGGTGCGACTGGCAAGAGGTCACTTATATTTTTTCCGAATATTACCTGTGAGGGGGACGTTCCCGTGTCCGCGTTTGGCGTGTTCCGATACTGAAGCAATCCAGCTGTGATGACCTTGTCGTCTTCCCGGCCGTTACAGTCCAAGTGCGATGAGAGTAGCCGCTTCACCGATTTTACAGCCACTTCTGCACGACCATTGGACTGTGGGTGGTAAGCCGACGATCGTCGATGTCTCACTCCCCAGCGTTCAAGGAAAGATTCCGTTGCTTTGGCTAAAAACTCTGGCCCACCGTCCGTACTCAGTTCGTCGGGAATGCCAAATGTGGCAAAATACGCCAGCAGGGTGTTTATCAGTCCCTGCGACCCTGACCGAGCCGCAGATATATGGGGCCACCCGCTGAAGCGGTCTACTATGGCAAGGTAGTCCTTGCATCGTGTTCTGAAATAATCAGCTGCCACGGACTGAAAAGGCCTGGTCGGTACGCTTGGCTCAGTTGGGGGCATCCGCGCTTGATAAGGCGTCATTCGCCAACATTCTATGCATTCATCTCGTTGGTTGTTAATGTCTGCCGTGATTCCGGGCCAAAACATCGTATTTGCCGCACGAGCCATCATCTTACCCGTACCTTGGTGAGCTGCGTGCAAGCTGCGGAGCATCTCTCCACGCAAAGACTTCGGCACAATTATTCTGTCCTCCAGCATGGGTACACCGTCTATGGTGCACAGGCGGTCTCTGTAATGCCAGTATGGCTGCAGGACTTTCGAGACTCGGTCGCGTGAGGTGGGGAATCCATTATCGATCATTCTAATGAGATCTTGGAGTGTGGACTCCTTGACAGTCATCTCTCTCACTCTCTCCCAGGCTACTGCTCCCGCGTTTAGGACGGTTGACCTGGCTGCCCCTACGACGTTGACTTCCAGATCATCGGAGAGGCCGTCTGATGTTCGAATCGTTGCTAGATCATCTGGCCGGTAGTCATCCGCGTCGTATGCGATGCCCGTAGGATGTCTCGATGTGGCGTCCGCGGCAAGAGCGGATTTGCCAGGCACGTGAACAATCTTGTAACCCACATCATAGTGCGCTGTTTAATGCGGAACAGTCCAGGGTTTGTGATCGCGCTCATGGCTTGGTCGCCCAGAATCTTTACCAGAGGCTTATGGTCCGTTACGACGGTGAGGTTGCTGTATCCCAGAGTAAAAAACTTGGTGTCTTCCAATGCCCACATGATTGCGAGCGCTTCGCCTTCGATGGGGGCGTAGCGCCGCTCGGCTGCTCTGAGAAACCTGGATCCTGCCAGAGTTACGCGCCATCCACTTTTGCAGCAGTCTGGCGAGATTGTGCTGCATTCACAATGTTTCTGTCTCAACCAGTAGCCGATCCCAGATTTTGACCAGTCTGTGTGGAGGCATGTTGGTTGACCTGGTTCAAATATCTCGACGCCGTGACGAATTTCTTTGACTATGGCCGCTTTGGAGCATTCGAATGCTTCATCGAGCGTTGCATACCATTTGAACGCGCATTTGGGACTCAGCAGCGGTTAAAACGGCTCCATCATGTTTGTTGTTCGTCCGTAATGCGATACCTGATTCACCAAGCCGAACCACGCTGGGATGTCGGTGATATTGCGCGGCCGCGGGAAATTCGCAATGGCATCGAAATATTTTTGCAGTGGTCGCAGCGCATTGTTAGTAATTCTAAACCCAGCAAAATCGACCTCGAGTGAGGAAAATTGGAACTTTGCCGGATTCAGAACGATGCCGTCGCCACCCAGCCACTCTAAGTACTATATCACCCGCCACCAGTGCTCCTCCAGATCACTGTCCCACAACAATGTGTCGTCGACGCACTTAGTTTTCCGCGGAATGTCCGCGATGATAGCGTCGTACCGTTGCGTATACGCATCCTGAGACGCGATAAATCCCATGGGTGCTCGGCAGTATCTGAAATGACCTCCCTCCGTTATGAAAGTTGTCTTGTGACGGTCTTCTTGGCGAATCGGGATGGCGTGATACCCGTTCCACGCGTCTGTAACGGTTTTTACTGTGTTTGGTGGCACAGCTCTGGCTTGCTTCGCTGGTGGGACTGTGTGATGCGTTTCTCGGTCGCAATAACGGTTTAGCTGTTGCAGGTCAACGGTGCGCCTTGGTGTCCCGTCTGCCTTTGGAGTAATTACCATGTTGTGCAGCCATGTAGTTGGCGTGTTTGGTGGAACACTCTCTATCACGCCTAGTCTCTCATCCTGATGCAACTGCTCGGACACGGTCTGCCGCCAGTGTACGGGCACATGCGGCGGTCGGTGTGTCACCACTGGTCGGGCGTCTGGCTGCACCCTGATCTCCATAGGAGGACCTGTCATAGTTGGCAGCGGTTGATGTGGGCACACGTTGAATGTCGATGTCCCGTATCGCTTGAGTAACCAACTTTTCATTGTGGCGGAATTCTTCATTGTTGGTGCAATTGGAAGCTGCTTGGGCCTGGCTGGCGGCTCACTTCGCTTTGGGCATCCACATTTTGCTAACGGAGGCTCACCGCTGCAGCTCGCTGAGCTGAGAGCGGCCAATCTGTGATCCGGTGCGCCAATTGTCGGGAAGTCCAGACCGATGATACCTAGTTGTGTCAGTACTGATCGACTTAGGTAGAACTTGTTCGTTGTTGGTGTGACGAACACTTCGGCTGTTGCACGGATTTGCTCTCGCTGTTTGAGACACTTTACTTGAGACACATTACTCCCACAACCGGTATTTCCTTGTTATTTGCCGCCAGTATTCGTCGATTGTTGATGTGGAAATGCCGCTCATTGAGACCAAGTCGCTTCAAGAATGAGCTGCCCATGAGACATGTCTGGGCTCCGGAGTCTGCTACGACTGTCACTCTAGTCGGGCGGCTCGGTGGTCTCGGGAGCTTCATGCGGGAGTACGCAGTCTGGTCCACGGTGACCTCAACTGTGAGTGTTGGGTGTGCCATGTTGACATCCGATGTGTGAATGTTGGTGTTGACAGCCCCTGCGGTTTCGAACAAGCTGTCCCAGAGACTTGACGCTTCTGACGATCCTGACTCAAGACTGGCGGAATTCACACAGAAAGTTTCCTCGACAGCGCTGGCCCGAACTTCTTCGACTCCTTCGACTTCTTCTGCTGGTCACGTTTTCTGCGCCAGCAGTTGATGCACGTTTCAAACTCTTTGAGCTTGGCGCGAATTTCGCCAAACCGTGGAGTTGTGGTTCCACACGCGCACTGGAATACCTGCGCTGTATTGTCTTCCTTCGAAAGGGTTTGCGACGCGTTCTTATGCACATTAGTCGGCCGCGATTGTTTTCGGTAGCTGCTGGCTGCTATGCTGGATGACGCCGCCGTCATTGCCCGTGCGGCGGTCTCTTTGCCGTCGATGAGTGCTGTTACTTCATTGAGATTCTGGTCATCTATCGACGGCGTCCCCAGGACTTCCTTCCGTATCTCGTCGTCCGCGAGTCCACTGATGAACACGAGCTTAACGATTTCGTCGCTGTAGTTACAGATGGCGCGGCCCGTGCAGGTTGCTACGCTGCAGGGAGCTGTCTTTGTCCACTGACATACGTTTGCGAGTCCGCGTAGGCGAGCTACGAACTGCCTCACTGGCTCCGCTGGATCCTGCACGCACTTGAGCATTGACGTCCGACGCACACTCAGAGCGACGTGGATGACCGCCAGGCGATGTATTGCGGCTAGTATCTCATCTTCGCTTCGGGAGGCAATGTCCGCGTCATCTCTGAAGAGGGCCGCTTCCAGTTCAGGTGAGCAGCATGCCAACAGTTGTGCATTCATCTGGCTGGGTGTCAGCTCGGTGCAGTCACGCCGGTTGCGGTGAAATCAAGCGAGGCGATCACATGGCAACGTGCATTGCTCTAATGCAGCTTCATCAGTGAAATCTGCACGAACACCCGCAGCGTCAGCCACCGCCCAAAATATGTCGCCCATCGATGGAACAAGGCGTCGGTGAGGACGACTGGGCCGCTTTCAAACGACGCTGGAGCATGTTCCGTGACTGCACCGAGCTGACACCGAGGTTAACATTATATATGTATTGTATGTATAATTTTTGTTTTAGTGCTTGTCCAACATTTAACAACTGTCGGTTCGTTCAGACTATGACCACTACAGCTGCGCTGTTGGACCTGGTAATTGCAGGTTTCGCCTGAAGAGGGCAGCACCCGTGTTACGACAGAGTGCGGGCACAGTGAACTGTTTGACGTGGTTTTATTGACGATGTCTGCTCCTCAGGTGCTTGAGCTCGGGGGGAATACTGCCTCAGTGCAGGTTCGTATGCGCGTTGTTTCACTCACAATCTCTGATTGTCTCGTCAAGTATGAGCAGCCTATTTCAAGTTGACCGTAAGCTGATAGACAAGTGAATATTACTTATTACAATGGGCGGTGTCAGGGCCGGTCTTAACATAGGCAAACCAGCACCTCCGATTAGTGGCGGGCCTCGCACTTCACTCATGAGAAGAAGAATTTACATTGTGCTAATCATGAAAGATTGGGCATAGACATCGTCGTGTCTCTGGATTATTCAGAATTTGTTCGAAGTTTAGCTGTCATCAAAGCGCAAAAAACTTAGTTGTGCTTTTGGTGTTCGGTTTTTATTTATAGTTTCATCAGAGGCCACCAAATCCACTTTGCCTAGGGCATCCAATTCCCTAAGGCCGGTCCAGGCAGTGTTGTACGATATTCAAAGTAGATTTTAACTGATAGTTTCCCACTGTTGGACAGTTGATACTCTGAAATCACATTTCTTTTGTCATCTGATAATTTTCTACTACAAGTAGGTGATAACAGAACTTTTTGTGCGTGTGTGTGTGTGTACGTTGATACACCGGTACACTACCGGTACATTATATCGGTCATCATGTTAGTTTTGTGGTCAAGGAGCGCAGTTATTGTTGTCTTGTTCACATTGTGCTCCCCAGACTCGACCGGCGTGGGCAGGCAGATGCGTGACGTCATATTCTCGTGCAGGTTTGCGCTGACGTTGTTTTTCAGCAGAGCCTCGCTGTCATCATGTGCTGCACTATCTCACCGACGACCCTGTCTTCTGCTACTGGGCCATTGACAATTACAAGCGAGCAAAACGTCAGATCGCACCTCATGCTCGCGCACATGCACCAGACCCACCTGCTGAACTGCTCGCTCATACACTCGCTGCCACCTCACTCGCTGTCTGCCTCTACTTCTCTCTCACTCTCTCTCTCTCTCATCTGTGTGTGGCTTATTATTTCTGCTAGACTGGCTCTTACGCAGCTTACACTTCACTGCGAGTTTATCTTGGCTTCGGTCTTCGTCCATATATGTCCATATGTCCATATGTGTTTTTGTGTGTGTGCATGTAAAACAGCCGACGTTGGCATGACGAGGCTGATGTTTCACTCGACGGTGCAGTTTGTTGAGAGTCACGTGCACATGTCAAGGCAGCAGGTACAGTTGCAGCTGGTGCGTCGTGTCAATCAGTTGTGCCTGAGTGGCCGGTGTCAGTCAAGTGTCACAAGTGGCTCAGATACTCTCAGGTGAATGAGCCAAGTGGACACGAACAAGCAGCAGTTGTCTCGGTCTTATCGTCTTCTGGGAATTTAACTTTGTTTCAATACACGCCGTGCTGTGGACGTTTGTGTTTTGACAATTCAATGTGTTTGTGTGCGACAAACACTTATATAAAACAAGCTAAAGTTATTCTTTCCAGTGAGATTGACAGTGTATTTTGACATTATGACGCAATCTGCAGGTTGACATTCTTTTGACAATTTGTGTGTGTGTATGTGTTTGTGTTTGTGAACTGGTAGGTTGAGTCTCCTTACACAGGCGCCCGTCTGCATGTGAGTGTGTGTCGGTCTCGCTGGCGTGGTGTGCGGGCGACATTTTTGCCTCGTCGTCCAAACTGCACGAGTGCGTCAGTTCGGCGGCCGTCGACTGCATTGCCTCTTATTGCCTCCACCATAATAGCCTGTGTGCCATGACACTCAACAATAAACACTAAACACACACACGAGCACGCCGTCCGACCACAATTGATACCAGGGACATATTCATTGCGTATATGTTTTATTTGGTAACTCAAGAGATATGTCACATGCCAGTGTTTCATCGTTATGTGAATACACTTTGTGTAGCAGCGCGCGTGCTTACAATATGCGGGTGCGAGCGGGCATACGATTATACATCATCAAACACATACACACACTAACATATTGACACACACACACACACATACGCACTGACACACACACACACACACACACACACACACACACACACACACACACTGACACACACACACACACCGGAGATTGTAACATAAACCTTCTAATACAAAACATTCAATTCAATGATTTTACAAACTTAATGTTAACCTTTTCCTTATGGCCAGTGACTACCAAGCCCACTAGAATATCAAAGAACTCGGCTGCACTCATCGATCACATATGGACCAATAATATAGAGAAAAACACCTCCAACTACATCATACAATCCGATATATCCGATAATTTTCCAATAGTCTCGAATTTTAGAGAAAACTCTGTTCCTGCGGATAACGACCAAACTGTGCTGAGACGAGATTTCAATAGTAATAAAATGAATAAATTTGTAGATGATATTACATATCAAAACTGGGACGATGTTTACGAGTGTGAATGCCCTGATGCTGCTTTCGATAGTTTCTTTGACAAATTCATGAAATATTTCGAAAATAATTCTCCACTAAAATATTTCGGAAAGAAAAAATTGCCAAAATTATGCCCATATTTAACACCCGGAATCATTAAAAGTATCAAAGGGAAACATAGATTGGCGAGACCAGAGCCGTTGCTAGGACTTATGAGCCCCCCCTGAAGGCAACACTTGGCCCCCCCCCCCCCGAAGGAAAACACTTGGGGCCCCACTAAGGCAACACTTGGGGCCCCATTATATAAACCATCAAATAATGAATATATTTATTATATATATTCACGTAATACAAGCTAAGGTGAGAACATCTGAGCAAAAAGGTAAAGGCTATACATAATATGATAAATTTTAATGTCACACGTGAAGCAACGGGGCCCCTCAACACTCGGGGGCCCCCGGCCGGGGGGTACGGGGGGCGGTTGCTACGGCTCTGGGCGAGACTATCACGAAAATGGCCTCTTACATATAAGGAAAGATACAAAAAGTTCAGAAATACGCTGACACAAGTACTCAGAGATACCAGAAATGCATATTATACCAAACAATTCGGAGACATACAAGTCCGCCTCATAGCCGAGTGGCTAAGACGCACGCTTTGTGCACGAGATGTCCAGGGTTCGATTCCCTGGCGAGGTGAAACGGATGGGTTCGTTTCTTAAAGTGATAGCCCAAATGCCGCAAGGCGGGTTTCGTGTGCGCGCAGCCGTACAGTTTTCTGTGCTGGCCGTGACTGCGAAAACCCGTGTGGCGGCCGGACCTGCGGTGTGCCAGCCGGGGCCGTGAGGCTTTGCCCCCGCAAAATTACACGCGGATACAGCCTTCTCTACTGCTGTGTTTAAATGCGTAATTATGTATATATACAAGGGAATCCAAAAGAAACATGGAAGAATACATGCAGTCTTGGGATACAGGAAAAAATCTCCCGAGAAGTCAGTTGATTTTGACTCAATTGCAAGGCATGAAGATGCTAACAAATTCAACAGTCACTTTACGAATATTGTCGGACATGATGATCAAGACCTTAGCACCGCATTTTCTACATATTTGGACGCGTCTTCAGTCGCATCTATGTACTTACTTCCATGTAGTGTAGAGGAAATTAAGAGGCACACACTATCAATAAAATCGAATTCCGCAGGATTTGATGAAGTAACCGCTTTCATGCTTGAAAAGACCGCAGACTTCATATCCGCTCCTCTCACGTACCTGATTAATCTAGCGTTCCGTAAAGGCATATTTCCCACTAGATTAAAATTTTCAAGTCATTACCTCTGTTTAAAGCTGACGCCAAGACGGACATCAATAATTACAGATGGATATCCATACTCCCAGCTATGAGTAAAATATATGAAAAGGCCATTGCATACAGACTCATTGATTTTCTTTAAGCAAAAAGTCTTAGATCTCACAGTCAATTTGGATTTGGAAAAAATCAATCAACCCAGTCGGCTCTTCTACATTTTGTTTCGACAAATATGAGCAATTGGATAGAAAGCGATATGTGGCTGCAATTTTTATAGACATTTCCAAAGCATTTGACTCCTTGAACAATCGCATTTTACTTGCTAAATTAAAAAACGCTGTATTGAGAGGTCCCAAAATTAATTAAATAAATTCATAAATTATTGGAAAGTTATCTCTCCGGACGGAAGCAATTTGTTATCTGTAACAATTCGCATTCACAATATAACTACATTCACCATGGAGTACCACATCTATATCGGGGCCAATCATATTTTTCATATACATAAATACACATACACACAGATACAAATACACACACACACATACACACACACACACACATAAACACTCATACACACACACATACACACACATAACATCAACCGTCTATGCAAGAATTGTCGATGACGTCTATGCAAGATGTGTCAATGATCACATCCACAATCTATGCAAGAATTTATCCATCATTGCCGGCATTATGTATACGGTTCGTAATAAGATTAGTACAGAAGCAATGCGGACGATATACTACACTCTATGTTATTCAAAACATATATATTGTATCTGTATCTGTATATTGTATTGTATCTGTCTGGGGATGCACTTGGCCTTATTTTTTGGACAAATTATTCGTTCAACAAGAACGTGTTCTAAAAATAATGTCTTTCAAAAAGAAATATGACTCAGCAGATATCTTTAGAAAAGCCAAACTCTTGAAGTTGAGACACATTCACATATATTTTCTTTTGTTGGATACATTCAGGTCGATAAAACATGAAAATGGAATCTTCCATGTTCTGCATCACTCCCAACTGACTCGAAGAAATAACAAAAATTTACATGTGCCGAACTACCGGACTCAATTATTCCGTAATTCTATCTTATATTTAGGACCCGAAACATGGCATGCTCTTCCCGATTCATTGAAAACACAGGCCTCCTCAATGACAGTTAGCTCCTTCAAGTACAAAATAAAAATACTTGCTCGATTTGGATCACTGACGTACGATGTTGTACCTCTGCATGATAGCGTGCTGGCATGCCGAAAATGTGATTTTAACATATTCACGACTCGTGTGCAGTGTTGAATTTTTGTCATCGACATTATTGTCGTTGTCAATTCTTTGTCACACTCAATATGTGTGTGAGAGTACTATGAATTGTGTATCTGGTAATATTGTGTAAATAAATCTATATAATATAGCGTGTCATACATCACACATTATTATATATATATATACATATATATATATATATATATATATATATATATATATATATATATATATATATACTAGCATTAAAACCCGCCCGTTGTGCGGAGCAATTCATAACATGAAATTAATATTCAATTCATAAAAAATATGGAAAATTAAAAATGAAGTAGGGTACACTCATAAAAATATTAATCAGTTAAAAATTCTAATTTTAATTATTTTTATTTCGACAATAAACAATGATCTGGCAGCCACACAGTAACTGGCAGCCATACAATAACTGGCGACACTTGTTCAGCGTGGCTTTTATGTTTGTTTTGTGTGGTGTTTACCGAATGTGCCTTTTGATGTGAGTATTCTTTATAATTGATTCTTTATATTATGCTTACTTACTTTTATCGTGTAAACACGCTATACACCTCAATAAGCATTTTCATATAACCTGCAGATATGTCGCTTCATTGTGGTGTGTGTAACATTGAGATCATTTGTATGATTGTTCTATTTTGTTGTTTCTTGTTTCCAGATTGCCATCATTTTATTTTGATAATACAAAGTAATCGTTTTACTGGGCTGTCAATTTGTGAACCTTGTTTATGATAGCACTTCATTCGAGTACTGACGGTGAAGGTAATATTATCATCAAACCTGACGCATTGCAAGAAATCGTCTCCTCTGCAGTTCAGGCAGCAACTCAAGCAGTGCTGGCCTCAGTCCAACCAAGCCGTCCAAGTAACACCACGAAGGCACGAAGACCAACGGTCTCCAAGGGTCTTTCACTCGAACACTGGAATTTCTTTCTCAGTAAATGGACACAGTACAAAATCATGACCGACATTGGCGAATCCCGGCATGTCAATGAGCTGCTCGAGTGTTGTGACGACGACCTCCAGCTGAACCTACACAGAGTTCTCGGGTCATCCATCTTCAGCCTACACGAGGCTACATTCTTGGACCACATCAAACGTTTGGCTGTTAAATCCCTGAGTGTCGTCGTAGCACGCGTCGAAATGCGTGAAATGAGGCAAGAGCGACATGAGGATGTACACCATTTTGCCGCCCGCTTACGGGGACAAGCGGAAGTTTGTGCGTTTCACGTCCCCTGCCACGCCCCCGAATGCACCGCTCGTCCTTCCTACGCGGATGAAGAAATTAAGGCGCAACTATGCATAGGGATCAGTGACCCAGAGATCCAACAGCAGTTGCTAATGACAGATGTCGACAAACAGCCGCTTGAAAAAGTCATCCAATTCGTTGCGCTAAAGGAGGCGGGTCGAATGTCACACTCTTCTCTCCAACACACAACCGCGTTGGTACCACCTACAGGCACCCATATTCAAAAAATTTCCACTTACAAGCACCAAAAACGCACCGTCGACGATGCCACCCATGGTTCTACAGAATGTCATTGGTGTGGTCAGCAAGGTTACGGTAGTCGATCTTCGCAAGACATTCGACGTGAACAGTGTTCAGCTTTTCGGCACAAGTGCAAAAAGTGTGGAAAAGCAGGTCATTTCGCGAAAAATGTCGTTCGCGGCCTGACTCGCACCAACGGCACTCAGACGATCACGACGCGGTTTTATTGAACCACATTGGCATCCTTGCCAACGTCTCCACAAAGACATTGAAAAATGGGTCCAAACAACACAAACTTGTGATACCCCACTCAGAATTCAATGATACAACTGGCTGGACGGCATCATCATCAGCCCCAGACCTATCTGTTCTGGTGTCCGTTGAAGCATGTCCAGAGGCTTATACTGTGTATGGCATACCATGTCGTAAACAAACGAGTTCCGTATCCACGAAGGCCATTGCCGACACAGGCGCTCGAACAACAGTCGGTGGCACGGGCTTGCTCCACGAACTAGGTCTCGGCGTACACAACCTGATTCCTGTGCAGCAGAAACTGTGCGGTGCAAATAAATCGCCACTCCGCATTCTCGGCGGGCTGTTTTTGACGTTCTCTGCGACAGATGCCACCGGAACGGTGCGAACAGCCAAACAGCTCTGCTACATCCAAGCGGACAATCCGGATCATGTCTATTTGAGTCGAGGTGCATGTGTACAGCTTGGCATGATCTCCAGCTCATTCCCATGCATTGGTGAGTCACTCATGTGCAGTGGAGTGACCCATGACACTCCCAATCGAACGACACCAACTCACACGGTGTCAACATCAGCTCATTCCGACACGCCTCTTGCCTTCAATGCATCTGCCGTGTCATCACCTGCTACCGACAACGACCGTATTGATACCCATTCTCTGGCACTTCCCGCTAGCTGTTATGCGGCCGACAAAACTCAAAATTGTGACTGCCCGCGACGCCAGCTTGCTCCTGCACCACCCAGCACTCCGCCACTCCCTCTCACGTCCGACAACAGAGAAGAGCTGGAGAAATGGATTTTACGGTATTATGCATCCAGCACCTTTAACGTCTGCGAGCATCAGCCGTTGCCGCACATGGCCGGTCCCCCATTGCGATTGTACGTCGATCCAAACGCTCAGCCTTTTGCCGTACACACGCCTATAGCTGTACCTGTCCACTGGCGGAAGCAAGTCAAAGCTGATCTCGATCGCGACGTCCGGCTGGGTGTAGTCGAACCTCTACCAATTGGCGAGCCAGTCACGTGGTGCTCACGCATGGTTATCGTGTCCAAAAAAGACGGCACACCTCGTCGAACTGTTGATCTCAAGCAGCTTAACCACGCGTCTCTTCGCCAAACCCACTACACGGCTCCTCCGTTTCACCAGGCAGCGTCCGTCCCGAGTGACAACATCAAGACAGTTCTTGACGCTTGGAACGGCTACCATAGCGTGCCCATCCACGTAGATGACCGTCATCTCACAACGTTCATCACACCGTGGGGACGCTATCGGTACTGCACAGCACCTCAGGGTTACCTTGCAGCTGGCGACGCCTACACGCATAGATTCGATAACATCATTGCTGACATACCCGACAAGACCAAATGTATTGACGATACACTTCTGTGGACGCCAGACATCGTCACCAATTTCCATCGCACATGTGAGTTCCTGTCACGATGTGGCCAACACGGGATTGTCTTAAACCCTAAAAAATTCCAATTCGCCCGTGAAGAGGTGAAATTTGTCGGGTTTATAATATCTCAGGACTCTGTGCGCCCAACCGATGAATATATTCAATCTATTCAACATTTTCCAACGCCCGTATCTATTACGGACGTACGAGCCTGGTACGGCTTGGTCAACCAAGCTTCATATGCCTTGTCCAGAACCGAAGCTCTCCAACCCTTCAGAGATCTGCTGAAGCCCAAGATGGTTTTCTACTGGGACGATGCTCTCCAGCAATTATTCGAATCTACAAAGCGTGACATTATCAATTCCATTCGACACGGCGTGAAAATGTTTGACATCAGTAAGCCCACATGCCTCGCTACTGATTGGTCACGCCATGGCGCTGGATTCATCCTTCGCCAAAAGCATTGTCATTGCGCCACATGTCGCCCTGATTGTTGCGCCAACGACTGGAAAATTGTATATATCGGCGGTCAATTCAACAACACTGCTGAGGCCAACTACGCACCCATCGAAGGAGAGTGTCTAGCCGTGGTCAAGGCCTTATGTAAAGCACGATATTTCATCCTCGGTTGTCCCAATTTGATTATAGCCACTGATCATAAACCGCTGCTGAAAATTCTTGGAGACAGACAACTGCAAGACATCGACAATCCCCGTCTTCTTCGATTGAAGGAAAAAACACTGCGTTTTTCTTTTCGCATGGTCTACGTCGCCGGACGCAACAACACAGCGGCAGATGCCGCATCCCGACATCCAGTGAAATCGTCACTTGGTCATGACGTGCTCCACATCGGTGATTTACCCGTCATCGGCACGTCACCAGCCCTGCCTTCCACATGTGACGAAATGGCTACTACTGGAACATCTCATCTCGCCGCTATCAGCACCGTTCGAGCCGTCACATGGCAGCAAGTACAAGATGAGACTGTGCATGACCCCTCAATGCGGCAACTTCTGCACCACGTCCAAGAACGATTTCCGACGGTCTACAAGACGACTCCTTATTCTCTGCGCTGTTTTTTCCGTTTCCGACAACATCTCTGTTCCGCTGATTCCGTCGTACTGTACAAAGATCGTGTTGTTATCCCTCCACGCCTCCGAGCTGCGGTCCTAGAGAATCTTCACAGTGCCCATCAAGGTGTCGCCTCAATGACGTTGAGGGCCGAGCAATCTGTTTTTTGGCCAGGACTCACCCGCGACATTGAACGTACACGCGCTGCGTGCGTCGCATGTAACACTATGGCTCCCTCCCAAGCGAATTTGGCTCCAACTCCATTGGTCCACCCCGTGTATCCATTTCAAATGGTGTGCTCGGATTACTTCACATATGCCGGCTCCACATATGTTGTCATTGTAGACCGGTATTCGAACTGGCCCGTCGTAGTGATTGTGAAGTCTGGTGATGGAGCTCGTCAATTCATCAATGCCTTCAAGGTTTATTGCCACACTTACGGAATCCCTGACGAACTATCCACCGACGGTGGAACGCCGTACACATCCGGGGAGACTCAAAACTTTCTCCGTGACTGGGGCATTCACCATCGCGTGTCTTCTGTTGCCTTCCCGCACAGTAACACGCGAGCTGAGCTTGGAGTCAAGACCATGAAGCGGTTGATAACAGGAAACACCGCACCAGATGGTCGCCTAGATACAGACGCGTTCCACCGCGCAATCCTAAATTACAAAAACACCCCTGATCAAGACACCAGAATGTCACCGGCGCAAATCGTCTTTGGTCGCCAATTGAGAGATTTCACTCCGTCAGATCCCTCCAAGCTCCAGACCTCGCCGGTGTGGCAATTCACAGCCCATCATCGTGAATTGGCACTGGCTAGAAGGCACGCGCGAGCACGTGAACATCTCTCTGCACACACTCAAACATTGTCACCACTCAAAGTCGGAGATTCTGTATACATACAGAACCAAACGGGATCCCGCAGTCGTCGTTGGGACCGTTCCGGTATTGTCATCGAAGTCCGCCAGCACCACCAATATGTGGTTCGTGTGGACGGCTCTGGTCGCATCACCATCCGCAACCGCCAATTTCTACGCCGATTTACACCGATGAATTTCTCGGCTTTTTTCGGCAGAAACCTGGTAAGCCCATCCTTTCACCTTCCCGGTGCCGCGGATACACACCCGACCACGCAACCCATGGCTTATCGACACACACAACAATCCAGAGACTCACACCCTTCCACGTCATCTTTCCGTGTGGCCTCTCCGTGCCCCTCAGCACGCCAGCCGAGTGAGGAACCTGCCGATACGGATTCTCCGTCCACGCCCGATTGCTCAGAGTCGCTAGCGCCCGAACTCTTATCAGATCGTTACCAAAACCAAACTTCTCCCCTACGTCGCTCAAACCGCCAGGGTCGCGGTACCACTTCCCGCTATCGTGATTATGTGGTAGGTGATGTTGCTAACGATCTCAAGGGGGAGAGGAGATAAACAATGATCTGGCAGCCACACAGTAACTGGCAGCCATACAATAACTGGCGACACTTGTTCAGCGTGGCTTTTATGTTTGTTTTGTGTGGTGTTTACCGAATGTGCCTTTTGATGTGAGTATTCTTTATAATTGATTCTTTATATTATGCTTACTTACTTTTATCGTGTAAACACGCTATACACCTCAATAAGCATTTTCATATAACCTGCAGATATGTCGCTTCATTGTGGTGTGTGTAACATTGGGATCATTTGTATGATTGTTCTATTTTGTTGTTTCTTGTTTCCAGATTGCCATCATTGTATTTTGATAATACAAAGTAATCGTTTTACTGGGCTGTCAATTTGTGAACCTTGTTTAGACAAAATATTTCCCCTCAGTCCGCCTTGGTCATTTTTACACCCGCCCGTCGTGCTGAATAATTCAGAACTCGAACACGATCCGTTCTGGATCTTGAAGTCAAATCCATTGGTTTTGTGTATGGATTAATTCTACAGGGGAAATTGAACGTTCTATTGTCTATAGTTGCTGCCCGCGGTCCATTTATATTTAGAAATAAATTACCTTTTTTTAAATGAACCATTTGAAAAAATGAACTAAAAAATGGAAACACTTTTTTTAAACCCGCCCGTCGTGCGGAACAATTCATACAATGAAATTCATATTAAATCCATAAAATATGATGAATGCAAATTGAAAAGCAAGAAATGTAACCTATAAATATCTTAACCAATAGAAAAGTCTAAATGTGAATATTTTGGATTTTATCATGACAAATATTATCCCTCAACCCGCTTGATATATAAATCTGCCCGTCGTGTGGTATAATTCAGAACACAAACACGAAACAAACAATGAAAGATGATGAAATCTTTTCCTCAGAATGTTTCCAAACTATATTAATTACTTAACATGATTCACCAACATTATTTGCTCAAGTACTATCTTACTTTTACCGCTATAATATTTATTGCTAAAATTTATATATTTTCCGCTATCATTAAAACCCAATATAACCTGAGTCAAACCTACCCAACCCAACCCAACCATTCAATCTTGACCGCAGTCAGCCTAGTCTGAGGTGATTCAACTCATTAGTTTGTGATCACAAAATATACTGATTCGATCATATTTTGTAATCAGAAGACTGAGATTATCTAACCCAGGGGTTCCAAACACGCGGCCCACCAATACTTTTCTCTCAACCCGCCAATATAATATCGGAACCAAACTGTAAGGCAGCTAAATTCACATTTGGTGCAGAATGAGATATATTTACATAGCCCCATCTTACCTACGTGAACTCCTGTCACCTCAAGTACGACCCTCATCTCGATACCCTGTCCCACTCTTCTGCCCTCCCGCCATCAACGAGTCCACCTGGTCGGCCAAGTCCTTCTACTTTTCTGCCTCTCGCCTCTACAACTCTCTACCTCGTCAGCTTCATCAAATTAGTTCATTTACTTCCTTTTCATCTGCTCTCACAAACATCTTCTTGCTTCTTCTTCTGAATAAATACGTTTCTTGTACTCTTTGCTGTTTTTTATGTTGTTACCTCTGATTGCTCTTGTTTTTCTCATGTTTTGCACGGTACATCTTTCCTTGTGCGTGCTGGTTTACGTTTGTTTTTTCGCTAGCTTTTATCTTTTATCATGTTTTTCGCGCCTTTGCATTTTATCGTGCCCTATATTAAATATATGTTGTTGTTGTTGTTGTTGTTGTTGTTCCTCAAGTTGTCTGGCCGAGCAACTTCGAGCTCCTGAGGAAAGACACGGCACCGATCGGGTTGTTCCACAGGTCTCTGACTGTATTGATTTTGTGTTGGCGTCTGAGTTGGGTGTGTGCTGTGCAGTGTTGCATGATGTGTGTGACGGTGTGTGGTGCTGAATTGCAATCTGGACAGGTGTCATCGATTGAGTCATTCAACCTTTTCTGATATGACAGAAGGGCAGGATGATGACCGCATCTCAACTTGGCCAGATGCACCTTTTATTCCCTTGTGAGTGTGTTTTCTGATTTGTGTATGTCCGGTGGGTGTCTTTGTAGGAGTGTATTGTGTTGTAGTGAGTGTATGGCCTTCCGTGCGATCTCAGTGTGTATGTGTTTCTTGATTGATGTGCGTGGGGGAGCTGGTGGAAGTGATGTGAGAATTTGGCTGTGGTAAAGTGTGCTTGGTGTTGTTTTTATGTTTCTGTCTGTGTTGTCTTGTGTTGTGAGGTGATGTAGTGGATGTGCTGTGTTGGTGACTGCTGCTGCAAGTGTTTGTGTGCCTCTCATGTCTAGGTGATGTGTCAGTTTGAGTATTTTGGTTTCGTGATGAAGGTGGTCCACTGGTGTGGTGGCTGTGCATCCTGTTATTGTTCTGAGTGCCGTGTTTTGAAGTGTTTGAAGTGTGTTTGTGTGGAGTGTTGCGAGATTGCTAGCCCATGCGGGGCTAACATATTCTATCACGGGTCGGATGTACTGTTTGTATATGGTGGTTGTGGTGTCTTTGTTGTGTCCGAAAGTTGTGTGTGAGAGTGCTTTCAGTGTGTTGAGGCGTAGAGTGACCTTAGTTTTAATGTTGGTGATGTGTTGTTTGAATGAGAGTTGTGTGTCGTATGTGACGCCTAGTATTTTTGGTGTGTGCGTGTGTGGGATGATCGTGTTGTTGATGGTGATTTGTGGTGTGTAGTTGTGTTCGGATGTCCAGTTGGTGATGAGTGTGGCTGTGGATTTGGCCGGTGCAATGTTCAGTTGGTTTGTGCTGAACCATTGTTGTAGTGTGTTGATGTAAGGTTGTAGTGTGTGCACTGCTGTGTCGGCGTGTCTGTGTGTACTTGTGATTGTGATGTCGTCTGCGTATGATGATATTTGTATGGATGGAGTGTTGGGTGCTGGCATGTCATGTAGGTATAAGTTGAAAAGTGTTGGTGCTAAAAGGGAGCCCTGAGGGACTCCGTTTGTTATGTTTCGTGTGTGAGATGATTGTCCATTGTACCTCACATGGGCGCATCTGCCAGCGAGGTAGTTGGCCAACCATCTCTTAGTGTTATTGTGAAGTGTGGTGTCTAGTATTTGGTTTGTGAGATTGTGTCGTGGCACTCTGTCGAAGGCTTTGCTGATGTCGAGTGTTATGAGTAGTGTTCTGTGTGGTGGTTTTGTTGTGTTTATGTTACCCATCATGGTCTGTGTGAGTTTTGTGAGCAGTGTGGTTGTAGAGTGCAGTGATCTGAAGCCGTGTTGTGATTGTGATAGTGGGATTTGTGGTGTGATGAGTTTGAGGATGAGACGTTCTGTGATTTTTGATGGTGTGCAGAGCAGTGTGATTGGACGATGTGAAGAAGGAAGCGTGGGGTCTGTGCCTTGTTTGTGTAGTGTGATGATGATGCCCGTTTTCCAGATGTGAGGTATTGTGTTGTGTGAGAAGCTGTAGTTGGATATGTTGGTGAGTGTCTGTATGCCTTGTGGTCCAAGATGTTTCAGATGGATGTTACTTATTCCATCTGGACCACAGGCTGATGATTGTTTGATGTTGTGTATGATGTGTCGTGTCTGCGCATGTGTGAATGGTGTGTATAGTGGATCTGTGCTGAATGTGTGTTTACGTCTGATGATTGTCCTGTCTTTTTGTGTAGGAGTGATGTGGCTGATGTGTGAGTAGTGGTTAATGAGTGTGTTTGCTTGTTGTTTATTTGATGGTACAGATGATGTGTCGGTCGTGATGGCTGCGTGTGTTCGTGTTATATTGCTGTTTGAGAGTGTGATGCTTTTCAGTGTGTTGTATAGTTTTGTGGTGTTTGATCTGTGATCTACTGTTTTCATGTAGTTGTGCCAGTTCAGTTATTTTTGTTCATGTATCTTGGTGTTGATTGTGGTGTTGAGTGCGTGTATTTGTTCGGATGTATTGTGTGAGTGTGGTGTCGGAGAGTGTTTCAGTGTGTCGCGTTGTTTGATGAGTGTGTGTATTTCTTGTGTAAAGTTTGGGTTGTGGTGTTTTCTGTGTCCTTTTGGGATGTGTTGTTTTTCTGCCTTGTGTATGATGCTGTTAAATGTTTGGACTGTTTTGTTTATGTCTGTGATGTCTGTTGTGTTGAGTTGCGTAAATGCTAGTTCCATGTCGTGTGTGAATTGTGACCAATTGGCTTTTGTGTAATTTGTGTAAGTGCGTCTGGGTGTGTTTGGTGCAGTTCTGATTTTGGTGGTGATGACGATTGGAAGGTGGTCTGAGCCAAGCTCTTTGACCACCTTCCAAGTGGTTGTGTGGGTGAGATCCGGTGTGCAAAATGTGATGTCAGGTGATGTCGAATGATAGTGTGCCTGATGTGTGGTGTGAGTGTGTTGGTGAGTGTTGTTGATAATGTAGAGGTGTTCTGTTTGTTGTAGTATGTCTGTGCCTCTGTTGGTGAGTGGATTGTGTGTGTACCAGGCAGGATCTTTGGCGTTGAAGTCGCCACCCAGTATTGTGTTAGGTGTGTTTGTGAGGTTGCGTATATCTGGTGTGTAGTTGCGAGGTACTGTTGGTGAAGTTTGTGGTGGAATGTATACGTTGATGATTGAAATGTGTGAGTGTGTGCCAGTGCGTATTTGTATCGATTGTTGTTCTGTTGTGGTGTCGTTTGGTGGTAGTAGTGCTTGTGTCTGTGTGCTGGTGCTTGTGTAGTTGATAGTTCTGTGTATAAGTGTGATGAGGCCACCGCCTCGACCGCTAGTGCGGTCTTGGCGGATGGTGGTGTAGTTGTGAAAGGTGGGTGTTCTGTGGTGCTGTTGTAACTTTGTTTCTTGTATGAGTGCTATGTGAATGGAGTGTCGTGTGAGGAAGTGTGTTAGTTCGTGTTTTTTTGAGTTTATGCCGTCTATGTTGAGCTGGAGAATGTTGATGTTGTATGTGCGGTGTAAGTTGGTGTTTGTGCGTGTGAGAGTGTTGTTGAGATGTTGAGTTGTTGATGGAGGTGGTGGTGGTGGTGAGTGTGGTGATGATGGCAGAACTGATGGTGATGATAGTGAGGATGGTGCTGATGGTGATAGTGATGCTTGTGAGGAGGACGAAGTTGTTGGTGAGTGTGAGGATGAACGAGAAGTATGTGAAGATGGGAATGATGGTGATGTCGGTGGTGCTGATGACCGCGATGATGTTGATGGTGATGAAACAGAGGTGACTGATGTTGGTGAATGTGCCAGTGTCGGTGTACGTGCAGGTGTTGATGAGTTTGGTGCGCATAATTAGCAGATGTATATGTTGTTGTTGTTGTTGTTGTTATTTATACACCATTTAAGTCACATTTACATTAGTGAGTCTGGTTCTTGAAGTCAAGCCAGTGAGTTTTGTATATGGATTCATTCCACACGGTAAAATTGAATGTTTGAACCCACCCGTCGTGCGGAACAATTAATATAACAGAAGTAATTTATATGCAAACAGCCAGTCTAATAGAAAACTCTAAATTGTAAAATCTATACCAATAGAAAATTCCTGTTCTGAATTTGCATATTCTTATTCTAATAATTGACGGCATATTATTCAGTCAACCCGCCTCATACTTAATCCCACCTGTCGTCAGGAATAATTTCGAAATGTAAACACAAAATAACAATGAATTTTTTAGTATATATATGAACTTTTTTCAATAATATTATCTCATAATTCCCGGTTAATGCTTCCACTAATGCATCATATTCATACAGTTGTTATTTTTTGGATTACACCGATATTACAGACCTTGATATTACAGCCGATATTATATTATGCAATCTATATTCTGCTACGTATTATTCCTAATACATATATCATCAGATCGCAAAATATATTTGAAGGTTCACATCATTCTCCACCATCATTTGCTCAAGAGCTATTCTACTTTTATCGCTGGAATATTTACTGCTAGCAAAATATCATATAACTCGCTATCATTTAAACCTGTGGAGGCGTGCAAGTTGCGTGGTTGGGCGGTTGTATGTCTGTGTGTATCCAAGTGTATCCTTTGTGTGTGCGTTTCGCTCGTTTGTATGCGTGTATGGCGTGTATGCATGTCAAGTGTATGTCTGTGTGTATCCAAGTGTATCCTTTGTGTGTGCGTTTCGCTCGTTTGTATGCGTGCCTGGCGTGTATGCATGTCAAGTGTATGTCTGTGTGTATCCTTCTGTATTGGTGAACGCGGTTAGGCGTGTGTGTAGGAATGTGACCGTGTGAATGGTCATGTGACCGTGCGAAAGGTCACATGACCGAGCTTATATAACACGGCACACTGCCGGTCAAAGGGCCATTCGCTCGGATTCGCTGGCATTCGCTAGTATTATCTTGTATTGTGATCTCGCCTGCAATAGACTTTTCTCGCCGTGTCTTCCTCGTTTTCAATGTGGCTTCACGACGCCACATACTGTGAGCATGTGTGGTTGCGTGTCTGCTCATCGACGGCTGCCGGCGCTGCACTTCACCAGATGGTGGACGGGGTGCCTAGGCCCATCTCGTTTTTTTCTAAAAAGCTTTCTGCCGCGCAGCGGAAGTACTCTGTCTACGACCGCGAGTTGTTGGCCGCTTATTACGCCGTGGGACATTTCCGTCATTTCCTGGAGCGGTAACGCTGCTAACCGATCACAAACCGCTCGTCTCGGCTTTTCGCAGTCCTCGCATGGCTAAGTCAGACAGACAGCAGCGGCATTGGTCATATATTACCGAATATGTGGCCGATGTTCAGCATGTTCGCGGCGCCGAGAACGTGGTCGCAGATTGCCTTTCGAGAGATGTGAACGTCATCCAAATGGAAGCATTTGATCTGCCCGCCATTGCGCGTGCTCAGCTGGATGATCCCGATGTTAATAATCACGCCGACAGCCTGAAGAAGTTCAACTTGTCCGATGATACCGTACTACTGTGTGATACAACAACGCCTCATCCTAGGCCGTTTCTACCGCAGAGATGCCGGTTTCACGTGTTCCAGCAGCTGCACAATATTGCACATCCTGGAGTTTGCGCCAGCACACGCGTGATAAAATCCAGCTATGTATGGCCTCACATGGACAAAGATATTAAAGATTGGGTACGTAGTTGTACTGCCTGCCAACAATCAAAGATCACGCGCCACACAAAGTCGCCACTTTCGCAGTTTGATCTTCCTAGCGCGCGATTCGAGGTGGTTCACTTAGATCTCGTCGGGCCTCTGCCGCCGGCGGTTACAGCTGGTCACTCATTTTCCACGCCGTTCAGATACATACTGACATGCGTCGATCGTGCAAGCCGCTGGCCCGAGGCGATGCCACTCACTGACATCACTGCAGCATCTGTTGCCAACGCCTTCTTCACTGGCTGGATTTCGCGTTTCGGTGTCCCACTCCATGTGGTAACGGATCGCGGAACCCAGTTTGAATCTGAACTGTTCGAGGAATTATCCAAACTGGTAGGTTTTCATCGTGTTCGGACGACCGCCTATCACCCCCAATCTAACGGCATGGTAGAGCGTCTTCATCGCGTAATTAAAACAGCTATCATAGCCCGTAAAGAATGCTGGCTTTCGGCTCTTCCGGTCGTCATGTTGGGGATCCGATTGCTGCCCGCGGAGTCCGGTTTTTCGCCATTCACGGCCGTTACGGGCGGATATCTGCTGTGTCCTCGGGTGCCAACAGGTGAAAACATGTCCATTAAAGCACAGCACGACTTCGTGGGCGAACTCAACAAGATAATGCAGGAGATCGACTTTCACAGCTTGTCAGCCGGCACGTCACACAGCACTCCGACATCCTACGTGCCAGCGCAGCTGACGACATGTGAGCATGTGTGGTTGCGTGTCGATCGTGTCCGCCGTCCACTCGAGGCACCTTATCGGGGCCCTTTTCGCGTCGTATCCAGAACGCCGAAGGTTTTCACCATCGCTCTGCCAACTGGCGGGTCAGAGTCCGTCTCGATAGATCGTCTGAAGCCAGCCATCGTCACTGCTGCGTCACCGGTCAAAGCCCCTTCGTCGCAGCCTCGTCCGGTTCCACGTGCACGTGTTACGCCCGCCAGCACCACTACGACACGGCCTGTTCCTGTACCTGCTCCTCGTGCATCGCTACCAAAGACAATCACTACCAGATGCGGTCGTACGGTTAGATTCAAGACAACCCTGGATTTTCACTACTTTTGATGATTTTGTACCACTGATTTATCGTGTGTTTTTTTATTCAGGACTTGTCCATGAAACGGGTCATTTTGCTGCTATATATATATATATATATATATATATATATATATATATATATATATATATATATATATATATATATATTGTGTGTGCCTATCTTGACATGTATCACTTCTACCCGTCGTGGTAACTGTCATTTGCACATTTGGATGTTCGAATGTGTGAGTATATTGTGTCTATATTGTAGGTGTGTGTGTGACTACGTATGAGTGTGCGCACATGTGTATGTATGATTTGTGATATGTATAACCGACCTTGACGTGTTATGAACTCCGTTCTCAGGCGGCGGAGTACTGTGGAGGCGTGCAAGTTGCGTGGTTGGGCGGTTGTATGTCTGTGTGTATCCAAGTGTATCCTTTGTGTGTGCGTTTCGCTCGTTTGTATGCGTGTCTGGCGTGTATGCATGTCAAGTGTATGTCTGTGTGTATCCAAGTGTATCCTTTGTGTGTGCGTTTCGCTCGTTTGTATGCGTGTCTGGCGTGTATGCATGTCAAGTGTATGTCTGTTTGTATCCTTCTGTATTGGTGAACGCGGTTAGGCGTGTGTGTGGGAATGTGACCGTGTGAATGGTCATGTGACCGTGCGAAAGGTCACATGACCGAGCTTATATAACACGGCACACTGCCGGTCAAAGGCCATTCGCTCGGATTCGCTGGCATTCGCTGGTATTATCTTGTATTGTGATCTCGCCTGCAATAGACTTTTCTCGCCGTGTCTTCCTCGTTTTCAATGTGGCTTCACGACGCCACAAACCCACTCTTTATAGATACATTTAAGCCCGCCCGTCGTGCGGAACAGTTCATAAAATATAATTAATATTCAATTCATAAAAATTAGTGCAAATTGAAAAAGAAAAACAAACCCATAGAAAAGATTTAGCCAATATAAAAGTCTAAACGTGAAATTTATGTTTCAATTTAGAAAACATGTTTTTCCACAACCCGCCTCATATTTAAAGCTGCCCGTCGTGCGGAATAATTCAGAACTCAAACACGAAACAAACACAAAGAAAATTGATGAAAAACGACCAACAGAAAAAGTCAAATTTGTAAATTCTTGTTTTATTTATTGACGATGTTTTTTCCCTCAACACTGCTCAAATTCACACCCGTCCTTCGTGTGTAGTAATTCAGAAGTGTAACACTATCAAAACAATGTCTCTTTCTGTCATCTCTATAATTCCAGATTAATGCTTCCGCTAAAACACCATATGCATATAGTTGGCATTGCATGATATTGCAACTCATATGCTTATGCAGCTTGAAATTAAACCAATTAAATTACACAGTAAAATTCAGTAGTTTAATTTGTTCCCAGTGGCATTTTACCCGCCCGTCGTGCGGAAAAATTCGTGTGTAAATATTGAGGACAATAAAGCCTTTCTATTCAGTATAGTGTAGCATTAATTAAACTGTACGAAATAAAACCATACCATCCATGCTTGGAGCTAATATGATGCATTCTTAATTGTGATTGGGCTTCAGTGAAATTTAATCGGTGTATATTCCTGTGTAATAGCAAGTGCGCATAATAGCTGTCAAATTGGCAATATGTCCTTTTGACTTTACACCGCCGTAACTTCTTTCAGATACACTTTGGAAAATTACAAATTATACCGTATTGCAGAAAACAATATTTCTAGCACGATGGCATAATTTATTTTTATGTGTAACAAATAGTTACTGAGAAATAGTAGAAAAATGAATTAATTTTAGTCGCCCGGTGTTCAAGTGTAATTTTGAATGTATTTGAGAATTTTGCCAATTTTACACGTTTTTTGTATCATTTGTGGGTATAAATTCTAGCTTATCTTGTAGAACACAAAATTATCTACACAGTAGTATATTCCTGTGTAATAGCAAGTGCGCATAATAGCTGTCAAATTGGCAATATGTCCTTTTGAATTTACACCGCCGTAACTGCCTTCAGATATACTTTGGAAAATTAAAAATTATACCGTATTGTAGACAACAAGATTTCCAGCACGATGGTATAATATATTTCTATGTATAACAAAGAATTATTGAGAAATAGTAGAAAAATGAATTAATTTTAGTCTCCCGGTGTTCAAGTGTAATTTTGGATGTATTTATGAATTTTGCCAATTTTACACGTTTTTTGTATCATTTGTGGGTATAAATTATAACTTTTCTTGTAGAACACAAGATTATCTACACAATAGTATAATTTTTATAGCTGTACCATTGCTGGTTTATGAGGAATAGATAGTGAAATATTGACCAAAATATTAACGTTTTTTGTGCTAATTTTGCCTTTTTGACTTTGTCATTTACACTTCACACCGCCGTAACTTTCTTTTATACACTTGGGAGAATAAAAAATTATACCGTGTTTTAGAAAACCAAATTCCCAGCATGATGGTATTATTTATTTAGATGTGTGATGATTACTTTTGAGAAATAGAGAAAAAAGTATAGAAAATCGGACGCGTGGACTTTAAATAAAATTTTGAATGTAGATTGATTTTTTTTCATTTTACATGTTTTATATTCAATTTTCGGGTATGAATTATAGTTTGTTGATTAGAACAGAAATTTTTCTACACAGTGGTATAATTTTTATAGTCTTACCATCGCTGGTTTAGGAATAGTAGTCTTCAGAATATTGACCAAAAGTTTCGCATTTTTCAGGGTTCATTTTGTGTTTTCACCGCTATAAATTTTTTTGGTTTAATTTTTAAAATTTGAAATTTAACATATCGTGTAGACAAGAACATTTTAAACGTAATGGTATAAATTGTTAGCGGGTGCGCCAAGTGTTGGCTGAGTAGTAGCTGATAGAAAATGGACCAAGGAGGGTGGGACAAACACACAGACACACACACACACACACAGAGGATCTCTTTTATATATATAGATAGATAGATAGATATATATATATATATATATATATATATATATATATATATATATATATATATATATATATATATATATATATATATATATTTACTTATCTAATAACTCATATATATATATATAACAATCTTTAATCACTTTATCATATAATTATTATTTAATCACTTGTCAATGATTCATGTTGGAACAAAATTATCATTATTACATAAGTCTGCAAAAGAGACAATGTCTCAGCAGACTCTATATCCACTTTCTTTATTTATTGTTGTTATGCTATTTGTTATTTGTTTGTGGAAAAAATACAATTTGAACTTGAACACACTGACACACACACCCACACCCACATACACACTGACACACACACACGCACACACACAAACACACACAATGAATGTCAGGCAGCGCAAGTGTGATTGTTCTCACGTGCCAATATGATGCATTTATTTCAAGTGCTGATCGTACTATCGTAATATGTCATAAAAACCACATTGGCTGAATATAGGAGCAATAACGCGTAACATACACACTCACACATACACATACACACGAGCAGTGCTAGGTGCTAAATAATGGTTGCACACACTGTAACCTCGCTCAAGTGAGCGCCAAGTACCTCCAACCATGACCAACGTGACCGTTATAACACACGACATTAAGGCAACTCGGACGTTAATTATATATATATATATATATATATATATATATATGTATATATATGGTGACATTGTGAATATATGACTTGATATCCTGTTAGCTCCTCCTAGCCCAACCTTTTACCAGGTGTTGTCACCACAAACGTGTTTGTTTCTGGAGAATTTTGCGTTGTTTTGGTGTTTCTATTTGAAAATTACTCAATGATGAAAACGCATTGTTGCCGAGTGCAACATGAAATCGAGCAGCCCAGCCTAATATCAGATATCATGTATATATTAGCATGACAAACAGCTATCAGGTGATATAGTGGCTGGAATCGTATCAGAACTATAACAGCATGGTGCCTACCAATCCCTTCTCTTCTGAAAGCTGAATACAACGTTGATTCAGTGACCAGATTCCTCGGTGGTTTCACACAGGCTTCGGCTTATCAACATGGTCTGCTAAATAGATAATTGTTGTGAGTATTCGTAGGGTAACCAGGCGTAGAACGACAGTCAGTGTGAAGTGGAGGACTACTCGATCTGCTTACAGAACAGCGGCATGTTTCAGCCTCACGCTGCCGCATATCTGAATTTTCACAGCTGTGTGGTCTTATGAAAGCATGCTATGAAAGCATGCTAGGTGAACATGCATGCTTGTAAAGACTTAACTAGGTAAACATGTTTGAATACACCAATTACAAATCATGGTGTAGCTGTGAAATGCGGGGTATTTATAAGCGACTAACATTCTGGCTGGCAACCATTTCCAGCACTCGCGACTGTCCTGCTGGTGCTAATTTTACACAGGTTCAGATCAAATAATCTTGATTGACGATTGCTCACTTTCACACGCAATATCCCGGCTTCACCGAGGAGACGTAAGTTTGTGATGATTAACAGCAATATGCGTGCATCACCAGTGAGTTGCCAGTGTGCAGTGTTGCACGTGCATATATAACTATCACGACACGCCGTGCACGAGCCAGCATAATGAGGCAGCGCGTGCAGTAGCAAGTGAACATCAGAGCCATTATGAACAAGCAATCATCACCACGGCATAAACATGTGCTTCAATATTCGCAGCAAGTGAGAACACAAGTGCGGCGTAACTATAGACTTGACGACAATTTCAACAACCGCAGACCGCAAAATTAGCCTGATCATACTGTGTGTGCGGTCGAGCATGCGAGACATTATGGCAGCGGGTAGAGTGTGGAGGCGGCGGGAGACGCGAGGGCCGCGGTGACGGTTTTATTGTCGGAGGAGCACGAAGATGTGACCATCAACTGCTGGGCAGCAGCAGCTCTTCCGCCCGCACCTGATCTGTGTCTCAACTGCGGCGGAGGCGGAGGAGGTTGGCTGACGGACGGAGCTGAGGGACCGGCGGGCGGTGACCTGCCGGTCGCGCGAGGTCACGACGGATAGGCCGGTTTCTGCAGGAGCGGCGCCGTATCGAGCACACCGGCCACCGCCGAGGAGCACGCGCTGGCGGCAGGCAGAGATTGTTGGAACGAGGACCAGCCGCCCCCCGCCCCCGCCCCGGCCGAATACTCTACACCAGGGTCAAACTGCAGCAACACAAACACCTGCCAACGCGCACACACAACGACACACGCAGCACTCAGTGAACGCAGCCGTCACGTGCCCCCACACCATATCTGGCACGTGTGATCTTTGTGATATTTGAACAACTCATCCATATTAGTGCTGTAAAAGCACGTTATCGCCGCATAAAAAGCACACACTGACACACACACACACACACGCACGCACACACATACAAACACACACACCCATACAAGTGAACTTCTATGAAAAAGCAACGCCGAAATCGCAGTCGATGTCAGTATGACTGTGGATCACCCGCACATCACCAGGCTCGCCATACACAGCGAGTGTGTTCGCTGCGGAGTTCAGCGCTCAGTTGAGGCGTGTCAGCGTAAGCACAAACAGTGTGGTTAATTCAAATATCAGGTTCTGCATGCGCAACCAGGCACCGGCACACACACACACACACACACACACACACACACACACACACACAATACCTATCTAGTATGGTGAGCTTGGAGAGCTGAACGCTCGAAGCACAAAGACCTGCGTGGAAAAGATGTTGCATATTAGACTGGTAACACATTGAAAGTCTTGCCAGCAAATGCACTGCTGGATAAACAGCTGTTAATGAGTAATCGAGTTGATACGGTGTCACAATATCTAGTGCTGTCAATCAGAACAACATCAGGTGCAACTAACCACTCGCCACGATTTACACACTGACAGACAGACAGACACACACACACACACACACATTATTACCGACCTGATCTGTGGGCAGCAGGGCAAACTCGCCGGGAGGATTGGTGATGACGTAGCGCTTGGTCGACGCGTCAGGAGAGCTGTTTGTGTCGCGAAACCTGGCAGAAAATGAGGCCGCAGTGAAAAACATATCACGGCTTACCAGCAGAAAAGAGAAAGCACAACCTCACAAATGAAGACCGTATGAATGAAGAATATGCCAGCATTAAACCACAAATATCCCAGATGAATGAGGCGGCCACAGTTGATTAAATGACAGGATACACTGAATACCATGAATAACCACTCATCATAAATTACAACTCATCATGAATTACTACTCATCATAAATTACAACTCATCATAAATAACCACTCATCATAAATTACCACTCATCATAAATTACCATTCATCATAAATAACCACTAATCATATATTACCATTCATCATAAATTACCACTCATCATAAATAACCACTCATCATGAATTACCACTCATAAATTACCACTCATCATAAATTAACACTCATCATAAATAACCACTCATCATGAATTACCACTAATCATGAATTACTACTCATCATAAATAACCACTCATCATAAATAACCACTCATCATAAATTACCATTCATCATAAATTACCACTCATCAAAAATTATCACTCATCATGAATTATAACTCATCATAAACAACCACTCATCATAAATTACCAATTCATAATAAATTATCACTCATCATAAATTACCACTCATCATAAATTATCACTCATCATAAATAACCACTCATCATGAATTACCATTCATCATAAATTACCACTCATCATAAATTATCACTCATCATGAATTATAACTCATCATAAATAACCACTCATCATAAATTACCATTCATAATAAATTATCACTCATCATAAATTACCACTCATCATAAATTACCATTCATCATAAATTACCACTCATCATAAATTATCACTCATCATGAATTACCACTCATCATAAATTACCACTCATCATAAATTACCACTCATCATAAGTTACCACTCATAAATTACCATTCATCATGAATTACCATTCATCATAAATTACCACTCATCATAAATAACCACTCATCATGAATTACCACTCATAAATTACCATTCATCATAAATTACCATTCATCATAAATTATCACTCATCATATCTCATATCTTCCCCACATATCTCCCTCTGCCTAAGAATCTATATCTTTCTTATTATTTGCGTGTATGTGTATGTGCATGTGTGTGTGTGTTTGCGTATATTGTCATTCAACATCAATTACATAAATAAAACACTACAAAAACAAAACAAATGACAAAGTCCGTGTAGTATAGAGCTATAAGGCGCCACCTATTGGACCCTGTAAATGTCAGTGTGATTGTGCACTATAGGATCGCAATGGGTTGGGCGTTACCGGCAGCGAGCGATATGGTCTATAGCCGGTAGGCATGATTGGTTGTGTGCATTAACTCACCGAGGGTATATAACTGGGTCGCTCTAGGTTTTTAGGTCACTTGTGTTGAGAGCTTTGACGTGTCAATGTATTGTTTCTCGTGTGTATCGTGTCTCTTCGGCACACTCGATATTACAATTGGCGACGAGGATAAAAACAGGTATGAATGCAGAGAGTGTTCTGCCACCTGCACCGTTTCTACCGCACCCTGGATAACCCACGGTTTCTTGGGACGAGTGGAAGTACTCTTATGAGAACTACATGGTGGCCATCGGTGCCGAGTCGTACCCAGACACCAGACGTCGGGCCCTGCTGCTACATTGTGTCGGTGCCGAGGCTCGACGAGTTTATCGTTCGCTGCCGGCCGAAAGCAAGCGGGAGGACGAAACAGAGAGCCAGAAAGTGTTGCGACAACTGACAACTTACTACGGCCCGAGAGTAAACGTCATTGCCGAGCGTTTTGCGTTCCGACAACGCAAGCAGCTTGCAACGGAGACGACAGCAGACTATGTCTCTGTACTACGCAGTTTGGCCTCCAACTGCAGATTCGGAACGTTGACAGACGAGCTCATCCGTGATCAAGTGGTCGAGCAGACACTGCACCCACGGCTACGCGAAAAGTTTCTCCAAGATCCAACGTTGACGCTCAGCTCACTACTGCAGACGGCTGAGGCGTTTGAGCTATCCAGGCGACAATCAGCGCTCATGACGGCTCCGGGACGTGATCCAAGTATCGGCGAAACCAACGTCGTTCGAGGCGCAGCCAGCAAGACGACCAGCACAACCATCCGATTGGAGAGTAAGTGCACACACTGTGGACGCAATCACAAAACGCCACGCAGCGAGTTTTGCCCAGCCAGGACATCTCAATGTAACAATTGCGGCCGAACAGGTCACTGGGCTGCCGTGTGCCAGTCAAAATGCATAAAGAAAACCAAGCGTCCGGTAAAGAGCGTCACCATCTTGTCGTGTTCCTCAGCAGGCAAGAAAATTATGTGTGATGCGCTTGTAACCGTAAGCAATGGTACGTCCGCCACAGTCTGTCTGCAGGTTGACACCGGCGCGAGTGTTTCAATTCTCAGCCTTCCCCTGGCAAGGTCACTCTTCAAAGGGTCGGAAGTGACGCACACGGACACCCGACTCTACGGCGTGGGTCGGAAACCGCTGGACGTGGTAGGTGTTCTGCCGGCAACAGTACAGGTGGGAGAACACACTGCACGCTCTGAATTTTACGTGATCGACACTGCCTCGACTGAAGGTCTTCTAGGACTCACCACTATGGCTGATCTAGGACTCACAATACGACCTGGTGAAGGTGTCATCAGCGCAGTATTCGGCCATGCCACAGCGACGGACGACTGTCTGCCGCCCATTGCGGGGTTCTGCCATCGCATTCAGTTAAAGCCAGGCGCTCAGCCAACATCATATCCGCTTCGCCGCCTGCCGCTTTCTGTCAGGGCGGAGGTATCTGCAGAACTGCAACGACTGCAGAACGAAGGGATCATAGAGAAGACCGACGCTTCACAATGGGTCAGTCCTATCGTCGTGGCGAGGAGAAAATCTGGCGACATACGACTGTGCGTTGATTTACGCGGACCAAACAGTCAAATCATCACTGTAGTGCATCCCTTACCGACGCTGACCGAGTTGATGTGCCAATTAAAGGGCACATACTTCACAAAACTGGACCTACGCTCGGCATATCACCAGATGATGCTTCACCCAGAGTCTCGACAGATGACCGCCTTTATCACTCAGGAAAGACTCTTTCAATTCCGACGAGTGCCGTTTGGTCTCGCCTCTGCGGGAGCGGCTTTCCAGCGACTCTTGGACAAGCTGCTGACCGGAATAGACGAATGTGTCCACTATTTGGATGACATTGTCTGCTGCGGACGGACTCGACAGACTCACGATCGGAGGCTTCGTGCGGTGATGAATCGGCTAAATGCGGCAAATGTGACGCTAAACCTCGACAAATCGGCGGTGGCGAAGACCGAGCTTGAGTTCTGTGGCTTGCGTGTGTCAGGCAGTGACGTGTCATCATCTGCGAGCTATTCGTGACGCGCAAGCGCCGTCAGACGCCAAAGAACTGCGCAGCTTTTTAGGACTGTGCGGCTGGCTGTCGCACTTTATTCCGCACTACGCCAGCACTGTGAGCCCGCTACAGGATCTGTTGAAGAAAAATACCACGTTTACATGGATGCAGCAGCACGAGGAAGTGTTCGAGAAAGTCAAGCAGCTGATTGTTTCTGCCGACCCGCTCCGTCGGTACGACACGTCGAAACCGACGATCGTCACAACCGACGCCAGTCAGAAGGGATGCGGCGGCGTTCTATCTCAGATCGGCGACGACGGAAACGAGGCCATCATCTCGTTTTGGAGCCGTAAGCTGTCGCCAGCTGAGCAAAAATATTCAGTCACCGAGCGGGAGACACTGGCAGCAGTTTTGGCTGTTGAAAAGTGGAAGATGTTTTTATGGGGCCGCCATTTCACTCTCCGAACAGACCACAGCCCGCTGAAATCAGTTCTGTCGGCGAACTTCAGTGGACGTGCGGGTGCTCGTGTCGCCCGATGGCAAGCGAGATTGATCCCGTACTCATACAGCGTACAACACGTGCCAGGCAAGTCAATTCCTGGCGCAGATGCACTGTCGCGTCTGCCGTCAGCGAGCTCGCACTCGGCATGTGACGAGGACGACGGCGATGAATATAACGTCAACGCAACACTGGACGACGACGAGCCCAGCCTGTCGATGAGCGCGGTTCGTGACGCGAGCCGTGCAGACCCGGACATCGTCGCACTTTGCAGGCACGTTCTGGAAGGGTTCCCGGAGGCAGCGAAGCAATGCAGCGCGGCTATCAGGCCGTATTTTGCCATCCGTCACGAACTGTCGGTGGACGGCGAGCTGGTCATTCGCGCCGGTCATCAATTAGTCGTGCCAGCAAGGTTGCGGGACGATTATCTATCCCGTGCACACGCGGCGCATGACGGGTGTGTCCGCACCAAGCAGCTACTTCGTAGCCTGGCGTGGTGGCCGGGCATAGACGCCGACGCTCAGCGGGTTGTCGACCGGTGTGCAGCATGTCAAACGAGTGATAAGGTGCTGTGCAACCGCACGCGCATCGCTCCACTTCAGCCTGTTGAGCTGCCCGAGCGGCCATGGGCAAAACTGGGCGTCGACATCGTCGGACCGCTGGACAGAGCGCCCGAGGACTGCCGGTTCGCGGTGACGCTCGTTGATTACAACTCAAAGTGGGCGGAGATGTGTATGACCCCGTCGGCTGAGACGTCACACATAATCGAGTTTCTCGACAGCGTGTTCGCCCGAGAAGGATATCCTGACCAAATCGTCAGTGACAACGGGCGCCAATTCGTCGGTGGCGACTTTCAGTCGTTCCTGAAGCAACGAGATATTGAACACCTGCGATCAGCCGCCTACTGGCCCCGCGGGAACGCCGCTGTTGAGCGCTTCAACAGGACGTTCAAGTCGTGGCTTCAGGAGCACCACAAGGGCGCGTTCAGAGAGCGAGTCAGGCGTCTGCTGGCTCAGTATAGAGCCACCCCGCACTGTAGTACGGGTTGTGCACCATCAGTGCTGCTCCACGGCCGCGCGATCCGACTGTCTCTGCCCGTGCCGGCCACGACGACGCAATGCGCGCCTGGAGACGTGCGCACACGTGTGGAGCGACAGCAGCGACGCAACAAGAAAAATTACGATCGCCGTCACGCTGCACGAGAGCCGAAGATCCATCCAGGCGACGCGGTGCATGTACGTTCTCCGGGACGAGTGCCGAAAATGTATCCGCGTTTCAGTCCGCCGCAAAAAGTTGTGGCCAGAAGAGGATCGTCGTTCCTGTTGGAGGACCGAAGCGTGCGAAATCCGGCTCAGTTGGCCAGAGCCAAGGAAGCAGAGAATGACGAAGACTTCCTGTGGCACGACCCGATATCCGTCGACACCGACCAGGGCACACAGCGCCGTAACGGCCCAGCCTCGGTCAGTCATGACGTGCCAGACGACGGGACGACAACGACGGACACGTACGAGCTGCAGCCGTCGTCGAGAGGACGTCGCCGATGGCTGCCCTCTAAATTGCGGAGTGCATAGGGAAAGCTTTGAAGTGTGGGGGTATGTAGTATAGAGCTATAAGGCGCCACCTATTGGACCCTGTAAATGTCAGTGTGATTGTGCACTATAGGATCGCAATGGATTGGGTGTTACCGGTAGCGAGCGATATGGTCTATTGCCGGAAGGCATGATTGGTTGTGTGCATTAACTCACCGAGGGTATATAACTGGGTCGCTCTAGGTTTGTAGGTCACTTGTGGTGAGAGCTTTGACGTGTCAATGTATTGTTTTTCGTGTGTATCGTGTCTCTTCGGCCCGCTCGATATTACAGTCCGCCGAGTATCGCTCCTTAGCAGACTTGATGTTAATTATATGGAATGAATATAGTTGACATTTGTGATGATGGATAGTAATATAGCGAACTACACATATATATGAAAATATACATGAGTACAAGGGTATACACTGATCATACTAACTCTCTCACACACATGCGCACACACACACATATATACACATACACCACCACACACACATACATCAACATACAGATATACACACATAAATACACCAACACACACACACACACCTGTCAATACAATATACTAAAATATCCAGGCTTTTTACACAATTCAACATGAGCAGGGAAAATGTAAATTTTCCTCATACACGCACTAAACTGCAAAGAAACACACACACATACACACACACACTCACAAGACAAGTGAAACACAAGCACACACACATTCATACATAAATACATGCATACATACATCTGAACATGAGCATATACAACAACAACAACAACAACAACAAGCCATGCATTTGGTATAGCGCACTAATTTCCAAAGGCGCGAAAACATACAAAATAGAGCAAAATGAGGTATAAAAAGTGATAGGGGCTCAAAAAGAACAAAATTATATGAGCTGAAGTGACAAGGCACAAAAAATATCAAGAGCAGGGAATATATACAACAATCAAGAAAATCAAGAAAATATACAGCGCATGATCAGAGGAGAGAGATAATAAAAGGATGGGATCAGAGAAGTGTAGCTGACAGAGAAAATATTTAATTTTGGGGTTGAGAGATAAGCCAAAAAAGAGTATAAGCAATTTATATAGGGTTAAGTGGGCGGCGACGGAAGAGACAGTAAGTATATATGAAGGGAAGCCGAAAAGTAGGAGTACGACTTTGTCTGTAGAATGTGATGAGAAAGAGAGTTATAAAGTCGGGGAGCAGAAAAGTAGAAGGATTTAGCTGACCAGTTAGACTCGTGGTCAGCAGGGGGACATACGAGGGGCACATATACATACTTGAACATGAGGAATCTATTCGGGCTATTCTCCCATACAATCCCGGAATTAAAAATGGTCTAGTGTCAACAGAAAATTCAACAGTTCAAACATTTTTTGTGTTCATATATCAGCTCAATATCTATGGAGACATTTTCAACATTGTGAGCGATCAAACGGTCACAGATTTTTGATGAAATGCTTTTTTGATTTTCTTTTGACTTGTGATAGACTCATTGTATTTAGGTCGGTCTTCAGATGCGTCGGTAGGCTGTTCCATATTTGGGGTTCAATATTTTGGTTGTTGTCTCTAATATTTGCGCTTCTCGAAACAAACAACAAACAGCGGCGACTCACAGTTTCTCATCTCAACATGAATGGCCAGCAAAACAAAATATTTGTGTATAGCGTTCATATCCAATTGTTGATACTGCCTGTTCAAACGTCTGGTTGATTCAAACTTCTTCAAACCGAAATGCATCGAAACAACTTGTTTTGTATTACTTCAAGCTTATGAATAAATGTGGGCCAAGTGCAAGCCCAGAGAGGAATACAGTAGATTAGATGCGGGTAACATAATGTGTAATATATGCTTACAAGAGATTCAATGGAGATCAAATGTCTAATTTTGTACAGGATGCCACATAGCCTTGATACGTTCGTGTGTATGCTCTCAATGTTTGCGTTCCAATTTAGATTTTCTTTAATTTTTTCTTTTTTTCTAAATTTAAATTTAGATTTTGATTGCGACCCCCAGAAAATGTGTTTGTGATACACATTTCAATTCATCTCCCTCGATATATATGGGTGGAATATGTTTGTGTAAAGATCTGTTTTGAAAACAAAAGTAAGTAGTCTTATTAACATTGAGTCATAACATAACATAGCTTGTTCACCTTAAGCCAATCCATAACTAGCTTCATCTCCTCAACAAGAACTTCGTGTAATTTCACCTTATCAGCATTTTCAAGGAGCAGCGTAGTGTCGTCCGCATACATGGTGTATTTGAATTTAGTACTGCAATTGACTATGTCATTGATGTATATCAAAAAAAGAATTGGACCTAGGATGGATCCTTGAGGCACGCCAGCGACTATGGGCTTCATAGTGGAATATGCGCCATTGCAATATACACATTGTTGTCTCTGGGACAGGTAGCTCCGAAATAGGCACAATACATTACCTCTGATACCAATTCCTTCCAGTTTCGACAGCAGAATTGTATGGTCAATTCTGTCAAACGCCTTTGTCAGGTCCATGAAGGCTCCCACAACTGAGTGTTTCTTCTCCAAGCATGAATACACAGTGTGAATGAAATTCAGTATGGCTGTTTGTGTGGGCCGCTTCTCTCGGAAACCATATTGGTTCTCAGTAAGTATGTGATTGCTTTCCAAATAGCTCTTTAGTCGTCTCGAAATCGCTCTTTCAACAATCTTACTGAAAACAGGCAAAATCGATATTGGGCGATAATTGTTTATATCAGCATTATTTACATTTTTGAGCATTGGTATGACTTTAGCAATTCTCAACTGACGAGGAAATACCCCGTTTTTTATAATAAAATTGACGATATGAGTCAGAGGCAATGCAATTATGTCAGCTACCCGCTTTACCACATTAGGCGAGATATCATCATAACCCGAACTTTTGGTATTAAGCTGTCTCAAATATCCATAGATCTCAGGGCAACTGACGGGTGCGAGGAACATAGAAAATGAGGGAGAGATGATCATGTACCTTAAATGCTCTAAATTATTATCCTGGTAGCTATATGCTGCTACACTCATAAAATGTTCGTTGAATTTTTCGGGGACATTCAGACAATCGGGTTCCAGTTATATTGTAGTGTTTGATCGACGTTATACCAATAATTGAATTGACTATCTTCCAGTGTGTTTTGGTATCTCCTTGACTATCCTCCAGCTGATATTTCAGGTAGACACTACGAGCAGTTCTCAATTTTGATGTCAGCTGATTTCTTATATGCTTTCTCATGTCTCATTTCTCATCTCATTATCTTATTATCTCATTTCTCATCTCATTATCTCATTATCTCATTTCTCATGCTTAGCATTGTGTGTGTGTGTGTGTGTGTGTGTGTGTGTGTGTGTGTGTGTGTGTGTGTGTGTGTGTGTGTGTGTAAGTTGGTCACCTGTAAAGGCCGATGCACAACATTCCAAATTGGCGCAGAGACGAAACAAACAGATCGCCGTATTTGCCTCCTTCTCCGAAATGAGCCAGCGGTCCTTCATACAGTCCAATCTGTCCCACTCGACAACGATCTCTGTTGACCAGCGTCTCGGCGGTGCTGCACAATCATATTAATCATAATAATATTATGATACTTATCAGAAGCAGTTATCAAGTTATTGTTATACAATACTACATCATCAGTACACCTCAACATGTCATGATACATTATCGTGATTGGTAACAACTTTCATAACACATCAACAATAACAACATATTGTATTCAGCAATTTATATTTGAACATCAGCAAAATCAAAATAATGCTTGAATACATCAAGTCTATATTGCATGCAAATATACGACGCACACGCACACACACAAAGTCATGAAGGCAATATGGCAAGTTAGTGCGTTGCTAGGCAACCTGTATCCGCCGCGGAGTCCGGCCCCCTCGGCCAGAATTAGTTCTAGTTCTGGCGTGGCGCCGCCAGTTATTAGAGAGCGAATCAGAGTGAGAGCGTTCTGATTGAAATAAGTCTGTCAATGCATCAAGTAAAACAACACACACACATACCACAGGAATTACCCAGTTATTACAATACAAGTGAGCATTGAAGCCTGCCAAAACTGGACGGTTGTGAGGTGTGATATGATCGTGTATGAACTTGATAAGTGGCTGTCATAGGCGGGGTGAAGATTGTCAGTTGTGACAGCGTGATAGTAGCGTGCTAACTGACAGTCGACATGAGCGAGTCGAGCACGCTGACAGCAAATGCAGTACCGCACGCGAATGGCTGCGTCAAGTAGAGCTCAGTATCGGGATCATCATCATCGTCCTGGTCCAGAAACTGCTCGCACACACACACGCATACAGACACACACAAATACATCCACAGACATACACATACACATACACACATACACAAACAACTAACTTCTTCCTAAATCCACTTCGAAGAAACTCTCACTTCATCCTACTGGGCGTTACTTGTGTCCAATAAGAACTACAACTAGATTCGGCTAAAAAGTGTATAGACAGATTATATAAGAGGAAAATAGTAGTAAAACAGCAGGAAGAGCATGTGATTAGAAGAAGAGAAGTGAGAAACAGCAGATCACCTGGACGTTGGAGTCATTGACCAGTTCTGTGATCATGGGAACATTGGAGCCAAACATCGAGCCTCTTCTCTGCAACACTATTGGACTTCCCATCGGCGTTTGACCTGTCACAGAAACAGCTACACACAGACACATACACATACATACAAACACACACATACACACACACACACACACAAGCCTGCATTGCTCAATTTTGTATGAACACAGCTTTACTTGGCCTGATATATGATAGCACGTGCATAATTAATGATAGGTAGGTTAAGCTGTCACTGGAATTGAGGCGAGAATCGTTGCATGTGGACCAATGAACTGATTAATCACTGAATATTAACAACTGCCACTAAACATGACTTGACAGGCGATGAATAAACACCTGCCTGGTTTAACTGACACAATCGAGACTTGAGCTGATATTAGCTGAGAGAAGCGAGATGGAGATCACCTTGATTGATCACTCCAATGGTGTCGTCAAATGTCATTGCCTTGATATTGAGTGATGCCAAGATGGCCTCCTTATCGGCCAATGTCGGGTCATCGTTACCTGGCACCTGGTCAACACACACACACACACACACACACACACACACACACACACACACACACACACACACACACAAACACACACACACACACACACACACACACACACACACACATCTCAATGTAGATGCACCGCCAGGTGGTGATATCTTGATGAACGTGATAATGTGTGGATAATTCGCAGGCCCAGTGATATCACGTCTACGACACCTCACATCACAACACGTCCATTATCCAATCCACTGTGTATTAACATCCATATCCGTTGCACAAATAATTTACTAATGACAATAAATTCAACGTCTATCTTTTCACTATGATTTTTATATGATAAATAAATTTTTTATATGATAAATAAAATTGTTATATGATAAATAATTTTTTTATATGAGAAATCAAACTTTATATGATAATTCAAATTTTATATGATAAATCAAATTTTATATGATAAATCTAATTTTATATAGTAAATCAAACTTTATATGATGAATCAAATTTTATATGATAAATCAAATTTTATATGATAAATCAAATTTTATATGAATCAAATTTTATATGATAAATCAAATTTTATATGATAAATCAAATTTTATATGATAAATCAAATTTTATATGATAAATCAAATTTCATATGATAAATCAAATTTTATATGATAAATCAAATTTTATATGATAAATCAAATTTTATATGATAAATCAAATTTTATATGATAAATCAAATTTTATATGATTAATCAAATTTTATATGATAAATCTGATAATCTAATAATGATCCAATAATGATCAGTATAAAATCCACTTGATTCGTCTATTAATCGTAATAATTGGCAGATTAATATTGCCGTCGGATGTGTTCACGTGTACATGAGCGAATTGTGTAGATATATTGCGAGCATGTATGCATGAGTATATTGCGTGTGTAAAGCGTGTGGATATAGTATGAGTATGGATATAGTATGTATGCAGGGGTACATTGTGTGTGTGTAAACTATGTAGATAAATTGTGAGCATGTGTAGATATATTGTGAGCCCGTGTAGATGCATGTGTGCATGAGAACATTGTGTGTGTATTACACGACGTTATAATGTGTAGCGTATGTGTCTAATGGAAAAACTACTCTTGGTGTTATCAGTGTTGGATTAATATTTCCATTAAATTGTATATTGTTATATTGTTATTTTTATTGTATTTGCGAGTTTCTTTATATATATATATATATATATATATATATATATATATATATATATATATATATATTATGTTTTTGTTTTTTTCCCATGCACATGAAAAGCGTATGCTTATATGTGAATTTTCAATATAATTCAATTCAATTGAATTCAATCAAATAGAAAAATTAGAATAAAAAGTTACATAAAAACACAAAAATAGATATAAAACAACAAATAAATACGTATAAAATAAAAAATAAATATAAAACATAATACAATAGAAATAAGACAGAAACAAATAAATAAATATAAAATATGAAACCTAAAAATATAAAAATGATAAATCTAATAATTAGAGTTGGGAATTTTATGTGATAATTTTTGGCGTCAAAAGTCAAAAGTATGTAGTCAAAAGTCCCAAAATATGTTATTATATTTACAGGAAATATGTGAGCTTTGGACTGTTTCATAGCTTATTTGCATTTTATGCGTGTATCCAGCGACATTACATAGGAGAGCCACCATTAGAGAGGCGAAATTTTCATAGCACGTGGCAAAATTTTCACCTTGATAGGACCCTCCGATAAGGCAGAGGTGCCTAAGAACTGGTGCCGTGGCGGCACCAGTTCTTCCGGGGGGGGGGTCGAGGGGGGCTAAGGAAAAGATGTGGGGGCCTTGCGAAACATGATGAAACACACGCGAAATGTTCATGGAAGAGGTGGCACTGTAGTGGTGTCATTTTTGGACTTTTGCTTCAAGGCGAAAGATTCCCAAGATTCGATTCTACATTTATAGTTGATATGATGCTTTTCTAGTGAGCAGCCTATTTGTTGTGTCGATCGAGTTGCGACTTGTGACCAGCGGACACGTTTTTCTCACATGCAACACAAAACATTCTCTTCCTATATTTTTCTGGGAAAATTCCACTTCACATTGAATTCCTTCAACTTTTGAGCGTGACAGTACAGACGTCATTTCAGCACTTTGTGTTAATGCCGGAAAAATAGAAATATGAAGCACATGTATGCATGATCCTATCTTCCCAAAAAGCCAATGGCACTTGTACCTAGCTTGGAGCGATTTGACCACACCAATTAAGCCACAACCACAACTCGTACTGTAGATATCTAAGAGTACTCCGTGCGACGTTCATGGTGTCCGGACTTGAGAAGCTATCAGGAACGTAGCTATATTTCCATTGTTAACATTCCTGGCGTTAATATTGTACGTGTATGCCGTGTTTGAGTGTATTATAGCGTATTGAATCCGTCATCTGTGTAATTACAATTATTAACAGAATATATTATTTCCGGGCGCAATCTACAGAATTACAAATTTGAATGGGATTTTCACTGAAAATGGCATTTTATGTTATATTTGCTAAAAAACGGCATTTTATGTGAAATATATGTTTTATGTGATCACATAAAATTCCCAACTCTGCTAATAAGATATAATAAATCTAATTTCTCCTTTACAGGCTTGATATTCATATTGAAGCAAAATTTTACCCATTCATATGGAACGAAAATCAGTATTGTGTTTTGGTTTTCAATACATTTGTTACGCAACATGATCAATGGTGACAGTTGATGGTGACCGATATGTCGCCTATTGGGTTCGGCTCATGACCCGGTTCATCATCTCTTAATTTTTATTAATTTTTATGTTTATTGATCTGTAATGATCTACTTTTGTTCTATTGAACTATTGAAGAAATTGAAATGAATATTTTTTATTTAGTAATAATCTAATAAGTTCCTAGTTGCACGTAATCGAATTATTAAAAATTAATTCATTGGTTGAGATGACAGGAGTTTTCCTTACACCCTGAAAATGTTGTTTTGTGATTTTTATACATTATATTCGTGTAAAATATACTTGTTTATTCCAAAACATCTTCATCCGTGCATTGACAGTGTTTGATTTCACAGCTGTCACACAAAACTAGTTGTCATAATCAGAGCGAATAATTGAGCCGGCGAGTCAGTGATGTAGCAATGAATCATGCAAGCCCGTTACAAGCTCTGTCTCACTTAATCTCCAGCAATTATTGAAAAACATTGGCAGCACATGATAAAATATATATGAGATATGTGATAACTAGGGTGACCTTTTGGTGCGCTGAAAATCAAGAAAAGTTGCGCTAAAAATCCTAAAGTTGCGCTTAAAAATTGCACTTAAAATTTTGCCAAAATTTCACTAAACCCCATAAAAGGGTAGTGAAAATCACTTAATTATGAGAAACACACTTTTTGTGAGGAAAATGTGTACTTTTTACATTCCATAACTATTACCACAATACGTTTTCAGCATTCGTGGTTGTGCTAGGATTACATGCTTGATTAGCTTCAACTGACACCTCACTGGCGAAAAGGGTGACATTTGGATGCTCTAAATAACGCAAATATTTACGCTAATATGTTGAGCTCAATGGTTCGCTAAATATCGTCAATTTTAAATAATATGTTAATCAAATGTAAACACTGAAATCACTCCCTAACTTAACACTTTGGGAGTTTCACGTTTTTGTTTCTACATAATGCATTTTGAACATTCGCGGTTGCGTTAAGATTGTGTTTCACATGCTTGTCTAGTCTGTCGAGTCTGTCGCACTGATGCCTGGTAGTGACATTTAGACATGCAATATAATTTGGAATTCTCACTTGATTATATTTATCTTAAATGTTCCAAGGTCTAAATGGATTTAGGAAATAAAACATCATCTGATTAAGCGGTAATTATATTCAAGTGTTGTTGATCTAACTAGTTGCTCTAAGGTTGCTCAAAAAGTATAAAAATTAATGTTAAATTATATTGAACAAATACACGTGTCTATATCACAGTTTTATGTCTATATTATTTTGTCTATGTTTGTATTGTGTCTATATATATATATATATATATATATATATATATATATATATATATATATATATATATATATATATATATATATATATATGTCTGTATGCGGTGCAATGCACAGTCAGGATGTCTAGCACCACACACGGACACAATATTCACACGCCTTCCAGATACATGTTGACCGAGTTTATGTTGACAATACATGAACATATGCTGCATTGTACAACTTTACAAATATTTTGAATATTTTGAATATTTTGAAATATTTTCTGGATAGTATGAAACAATTGTTCTAAAAGTTCAAAATTGTCCTAAATCTAAATCGTTGCTCTTAAAAATGAAAAAGTTGCAAAAGTTGCGCTAAAAACAAAAAGTTGCAAAAAGTTGCATTTATAACTTATTAAATACTTACCTCAGATCAATGGAATATAGATTTTTGGGCTCCTTATGATGAACAGATTCTATAATAAAAAAGTTACATTTGCAACAAAAGGTCACCCTAGTGATAACTATGCATATGTGAGATTACCACCATTACATCAACACAACATTCTATACGCATTTGTATTGTTCAGTATTGTGTTGTTTGTGTCTCGCTGGTTCAATTTGTACCGTGGTAATATGTGAGTGTGTACGGTGTAGGATTACCTTGGCGGATAAAATGGCACACATATCGCACAAATTCACGTTGACTGCTCGTAAATCAGCCCTACTTAATGGAGAACCCTGCGACACACACACACACACACACACACACACACACACACACACACACACACAAACACACAGCCACATAAATACACACACGCACACACACACACACACACACAAAGTGGAAGTGTTGTGCTACATTTGCCAGATCAAAAATCGGCCGATATAGCTGTGTCTAACATTATCGAATAGACAGATATGCACACCGAGAAAGCGGAGAAAAACAAACCTAAGCATATAATAGCAAACGTAGAGTGTAGCATGACCAACGAACAAATTGTCACATCGACGATAAGAGAGAAGAACAACGTGTCTAAATTGATAGAAACCAACAACGACGTTGACGTATTATTTTCGAAGAACAACAGCGAGCAATCAAAAACAGTAATTGTAGCAGTTTCACCAAAGATCCGCTCACACATCATGTCGTCTGGGTATTTGTATCAGATTGTCGGGAAAGTATTTTTACATTGTCAAAAGAAAAGGATTTTCTCGTGGGCCCTCAACCTGGGAGCAGGTGCAGACAACCAGCATGCACGTGAGTTCATTTTTTCATCATCTCCAGTTTAATCTACCGTATATCCCGGCCTGTTGAGCCCATATTATAATTCAAAATGTTGTTGGATGGGTGGCTTTCGAAAGACCAGCAGCGCATGTTGCTCCTCTACGACTTCAGCTCCGGCAAGAATGCGAGCCAATCGGCCTCCGACATCAACGCTGCATTCGGCGTCGGGACCCTCACCCGTCAAACAACCAACAACTGGTTCAAGCAATTCAAGGACGGATATGTCGATGAAGTGGGTCGATGCCGATGCGAAGCCGGAGCGAGAGGCCAAGGGTGATCTGCACCCCAAGAAGGTCATGCTCTCCGTCTTCTGGGACACAAGGGGAATCGTCATATGGGAGCTGCTGCATAAGAAGAAGTGAATCGACTCTGCCTTCTACCAGCAGCAGCTCGAACGCCTGCAGCAGCAGCTCGCTGAAGTGCGCCCCGAACGTCGCCGGGTCGTCCTGCTGCACGACAACGCGCCGGAGCACAAGGCAAAGTCCACCCGCCAAAAGCTGCTCGAGCTGGGATGGGAGTTTTGCCCCGCCAACCCTACAGCTCAGACCTAGCGCCAACCGACTACCACCTTTTCGCCGCCCTCGGCCGTTCCATGGCTGGGAAGGAGTTCGCCGATGAGGACGACCTGAAAGCTCACCTGACGAACTTCTTCGAGGGCCTGCGCCCAGACTTCTACACCCGAGGCATCCGCTCCTTGCGCACACGCTGGCAGAGGGTGATCGAGAGTGATGGGGATTATACTGAGGATTGATAACACCGTTGTAAAGAAATGCTAAATGAAATATATTTGTTCGAAATGTAAAAAAACTTTCCCGACAATCAGATAATTTGCAAAAACTCAATGACCGCAGAATCATGTTTAGTACTTCGCATTGATATAAAAATCATAACCTTGATTCAGTTATAGAAAAAAGTTTGTGGGCGAATGTGAAAGTTCTTCTGAATAATTATTGTTCCGATCAAAATTAATGTATTTGTGCCAAACATTTGAAACGAAAACTGTCTACGTTATCTCGTGTGTAGTCGTTGTATGCCTGTGCTGTGCATGTATTGCTTAAAAATATATTCGATTATTCCATTTACATTTTGTATTTGAAGCTGTTTATGTTGGTAACATGATTTTCAAACTTAATTGGGCCGGAATGCCAGTCAAATACCCGCAATAACACACAAGTTCTAATAGCAACGCGTATCGCCCGTACGAGTGAAGCGCCGGCAATCGATGACGTCATACTTTCGTGGAAGGGCCTGTAGTCTAGGTGGCATTGGCCATAGGGCAGTTATTTGCGTAGAACCAATGCCACCTAGACTACAGGCCCTTCCACGAAAGTATGACGTCATCGCTACGTCACAGTGGTTCGTGTTGTAATTAGTATGTAATTAATACAAAACTACTTACATACGAAGAGATGTACATATTTGACTGAATATATCCACTTAAGCGAAAACTCTGACCGCAGCAAAATGTCCAGGATGATGATATGCAGAATCATCCGAGTGATGAACACAAAATGGATGCGCAAATCACACTTGACACGAAATCTGACAAATTCGCACTTCACTCTAAATCCCACTGAAGTGGAACTCACTAAATACGTCAATTATCGCCAAGAATAGCACGCGATAAAACACTAAACACGCGAGAACACTAACCACGTGCGCTCGCTAACGTGCAACTGCCATGCTGACAGTTGAAACAATACACGAACCACTGTGACGTAGCGATGACGTCATACTTTCGTGGAAGGGCCTGTAGTCTAGGTGGCATTGATACAGGCCCTTTCACGAAAGTATGACGTCATCGATTGCGGTGGCTTCACCAATGCCACCTAGACTACAGGCCCTTCCACGAAAGTATGACGTCATCGCACGTCACAGTGGTTCGTGTATTGTTTCAACTGTCAGCATGGCAGTTGCACGTTAGCGAGCGCACGTGGTTAGTGTTCTCGCGTGTTTAGTGTTTTATCGCGTGCTATTCTTGGCGATAATTGACGTACTTAGTGAGTTCCACTTCAGTGCGGTTTAGAGTGAAGTGCGAATTTGTCAGATTTCGTGTCAAGTGTGATTTGCGCATCCATTTTGTGTTCATCACTCGGATGATTCTGCATATCATCATCCTGGACATTTTGCTGCGGTCAGAGTTTTCGCTTAAGTGGATATATTCAGTCAAATATGTACATCTCTTCGTATGTAAGTAGTTTTGTATTAATTACATACTAATGTTAAATAATGTATCACTATATTGATATTAACGTCAACTGATGTTTGCACAGTTTAGTGTTTGGGTATCGAGTTTCGTCTAGCTGGATAACATTTGGATGACGTTTTTGTAATGCTTATATTATAGGGTTCACTTAATTCACTTGCGGTACGGTTATATCATTGTAGTGAGATTCGTTTCAGTATGTGTGGGCTTAGGCGTCTTGTATTTGCTGGCTTGGAATTATCCCTAGTGTTCGCAAGGTGCTGACGAGGATTGTAGATATCACGTGGCGGATATCGAGGGTCTAGGCTAAATGTGTAAGGTTTCGATAACATTGAAAACGCTAATTCTTAAAAAACGCTTAAGTAACGCACAAAAACGTTTCTATATTTTTCATAGAGTTTAGGTTAGGTTAGTTTTAGCGTTCTAATGAAATGTGCTGCCTTTGCAGGAGGCGAGGGACTGGAAGAAATTCTTTAAATGAATTTTTCTGAATGTAATGTTCTTGAATCCTTACAAATTTAGCGTCAACCGATATCGAGTGTTGTGTGGGTGAGTGGTGCTTTCTTGTGAGACAGTGAAACCCCACGCGCATCTCTCTTTCAGTACACGTGTATCTGTTTCTGTGTGCGTCCTGCATTTTAGTGAATGTTGGTGTTCACATCCCCATAAATAATTTAAGTAATAACTAGGGCTATTAAAAGTATCCTAAAAACAGAAAATAATAACCTAAAATATACATGTGCTCCTTCGCAAAGGCTTAATTATGTGTGTGCGTGAGCATAGTACATGTATGTGAGTGTCCACGTCTACATGTAAGAATAATTTGCTGACTGTATTATTATAAGGGGGCACTGATTCGTCTCATGAGTTCAAGCGTGGGAAAATGACACCGTCTCACGCTGCAAGCATCACATGATACTCCCTGTCTCGTGCGTATTGACAAGTGTTACTGCGCAGTATCGAGTATAAAGAGCTCAGACGTTACATTATCCCACGCTCCAAACATGTACTCTGGCTCATGTGAATTTCTCAATATGATGAGAAGTAATCCAGCGTATCCAAAAGCATATACATTAGCCAGTGCCACAGAATAGAATATAATAGTAATAGCAAACGAATTGGCAATAAATAGCAAGCAAATGTAAGCTTAGTAACAACAACAAAAACAACTACACATGTATTTGATATAGCGCTCTAATTATCATAGGCGCGAGGAACGGCTAGTTATAAAATGTATACAATGTGGAATTAACAAAACAGTATCGCATAAACAAAGATATAAGCAGCGAAATACTATGAAGGAACAGCTGAAAATAACTACGGATCTAAAGAGACGTTTATGGCTGTGTATCACACAGCGCATGCACTTTGTGAAATCATGCAGTATTTTGTAAATGAGTTAAGTTTGTCATACATTTTGCCAGGAAAGTTTCAGACGGATTGTTTGGAGGAGTGGTTTGGTCAGTACATGAGGTTGTCAGGTTGCACTTATAACATTTCCAACCGTCAATTATTCGAGTGTGAAAAAAAATCAGAGTAAGATCATTGATTGATTTAAAATTGCCCGTGCTCAAAGGTAGTATCACACTAAAAGATGTTACATGCTCACTAGAATACCATCCCTATAGATTAAGACAGGCAGCCGAAGGTTTTATTATTTATATTTGTAGTGCAGATATCAAAAATTGTCAAAAATATCTCCCTGTCATTGTTTATGTAGCCGGTTATTGCTCCTATTCTATTTAAAAAGAACAACACTGTGATTCATGTAAGAGTATTTTAACTAACAAAGATGAAACATTGTCAGCCGAACACTTTTCATATGTTAAAGGAATTGATAGAGGATTTTTACAGTATCCTAGCGATATCGTTGTTAATATTGTCATGTTTTCTTATTTAACTGTAAAAAAATGTTTTGAGGTTAGGGAATTTTCGACTGTAGGTAGGCAAAGGGAAATTGCTCTTTTTCACGTTTTGCAACAGCTCAATGACCACGGAATCATGTTTAATACCTCGCATTGTGTTAACAACCATAAACTAGATTCAGTTGTAGAAAAAATTGTGTGGGCGAGTTTGAATATACTTCTTAATAATTATTGTTCCGATTAAAATTCATGTATTTGTGCCAAAAATTTCAAACGAAAACTGTCTACGTTGTCGCGTGTGTAATCGTTGTATGTGTGTGATTTGCCTGTGTGGTTTTATAATATATTCAATTGTTAAGCTTACAATTGATTTTAACTGTGCAGAAGTGTATCAAGTATGATAAAGTGTGTATTATTGAAAACCAGAGCGATGATAGGTTTCCTGCACTAGAAAAACTGAGTGATTGCGGTGTTATGCTTGTTTACTTGTACTGTTCTAAACATCGTAATTGACAATAAATTGCTGAAAATTTTTGTGCACCTCTGTAAATGTTCTTCTGAACAATAGTTGTTGTGACAGAAATTTATCTACGATTAATTAGAGAAATTGAAGCGAAAACTTTCCGCATTGTATCGTGTATGGTCGTTGCATGTTTGTTTTTTTACTGTTTTATGTCTGTGTGGGCTTATAATATATTCAGTTATTCTATTTGCAATTGTATTTGAAGCTTCTTATGTTGGTAACATGATTTTCAAACTTAATTGAGCCGTAATGCAAGTCAAACACCCGCACTAAGCACAATTTCTAATAACAACGCATATCGCCCGTACGAGTGAAGCCACCGCAATCGATGACGTCATACTTTCGTGAAAGGGCCTGTATCTAGGTGGCGTTGCCTGTATCTAGGTGGCGTTGGTAGAACGTTCGTGTGTGTTTGTTAGTGAAGGTGTTCTAGTGGGCCATGTTGCATTGTGATTGTGTTGAGTTGTGATATCTTGCTTTTTGCTAAAATTTAAGTACACGCGCTGGTGGTATATAAGCTGACATTGATATATTCGCTGATAGAGTTCCTCATGAAGTAAGTACATTCATTCATACGGTACATATCTGCATTGTAATTGTAGTACATACCATAGCACATGATTGTATAGTATATAGTAAGTAGTACATATCTGCGTTTTACGACTAATGCTAAATTTTTGATGTGAAATACAATAAAATGTACTGATAACTATTAAGTTTGATATTAAATGTAAAATCAATAACATACATTGTGGTTCTAGATGGGACAATTTTGATTTCAGTCGGGATAATTTTGATTTCAGTTGGGATAATTTTGATTTCAGTTGGGACAACTTTGATTTCAGTTGGAACAAATGAGATTGTAAAAGGTATAGAAAGAACACAAGCACACACACACACACACACACACACACACACACACACACACACACACACACACACACACACACACACACACACACACACATACACACACACACATACAAACAAAGCCAGGCTAATAGTCCATTTGGCCAATGTGGTAATGGCTGCAACATGAGAACACAGCAGAAAATGGATTGCAACTTGAAGTCGTCGCAAGCAATTTCCTACAACCAGTCTACAATCACAAGTGCATGTAAACAACACCAACGAAGAAGGATGATGACCCCGTGAAATACACAGCGATTCAAACCAGTGATACACAACGAAACAAAAACAAGCAAGGAAGAAATATCAAATGAGAAATATACAGGCCTGAGCAGCCGTTAAAACAAAGAGGAAGCGTGACTGATATAACCTCACGAGCCGGTGATATATTTCAACAAATATACATCGTTTATGGCGCAATAATATCTTACACTAATATATCCCGACACCGCAGTATAACCTAAGACCACGGCAATAACTGAATCACATGTGTGTGTATTTGTGTGTGTGTGTGTGTGTATGTGTATCTGTTTGTGTATGCCTGTGTGTGTGAGGGTGGCATATTAATTATCTCACGTTCAGTATAGATATTTTGGGCAGGTTTTGCAGATTTTTCCAGTCTCTGCGAACATAGTCCACTGATCCGACAATAACCACGTGTTTCAACTCGTGATAGTGAAAGTTAGACGCTCGCAGCGGCATTATCAGATTACGCAGTCCTGACACACACACAAACACACACACACACACACACATTTATATATATATATATATATATATATATATATATATATATATATATATATGCTTGTGTATATAAACATGTACGTGTATAAATGCTTGTCCACTTACTACACGAAATCTTCCTTTTGCTTATCATCTTGTATCACTGTTGTAGACTTGTAGACTGTTGACTTTCTTCGAGAGCTCATTTTGAATCTCCCCTGCCGAGTAACTTAATTCCATTTTCTTTCTTTTTTCTCGTCCGTTGGTATGTTATATTTCGCGCCTCTAATTACTTTGCGCGCTTTAGCAGATACATTTGCAGTTTAGTTTAGATTAGATTACATTAGCTTAGTTTAGTTTAGTTTAGTTTACTGTAGTTTTGTTTAGTTTAGTTTTCCAAGCGTCTAACAGTCTTAATCACCTACACATCAAAAATGCCCACACAAATAATTTGCTTTATGTATGCGTGTATGCGTTTGTGGGCAGGCAGTTCACCTATGAGTGGAGAGTCGGGGTCGGCAAACAAACACACAACCACGTGTCCGTTCAACACCGTCATGGCGGCCTGGTTACGGTCCTGTATCATGCACATTACATTACATTACATTACATTAGGTCGGGTCAAGACATTTATATCGCGCTTTTCACCCGAGGGTCTCAAAAGCGCTCACACACACACACACATACACACACACACACACACACACACACACACACACACACACACACACACACACAAACACTCAAGCACAAGAGTCATATATATATATATATATATATATATATATATATATATATATATATATATATATATATATATATATTATATATATATATATATCAAGAGGGCGCTAACTCACTGTTCAACATGGACTAATACAGACGCGGAAATCAATAGAGTCGGCAAATTATTGACAAATAACGGCTCCACACAAAAAGACATCGATGACGTAGTCAGACAAAAACTACATGACTTCATGATTAAGAATGAAAACAACCGATACAGAGACCAAGATACACTCAAATTATATTACAGAAACACTATGAGCTCAAATTTCAAACAAGACGAGACTGCACTTCAGAAAATCATTAGGAAACACGTTACTCCATGTCAACCAGAAACAAAAATCAAACTAGTCATTTACTACAAAACTCGAAAAACATATCAGTCGATTGTCAAGAATAGTTGCCTACCAAGAACCGAAGAGACGCAAAAAGTGAACGTCGTGTATTCACATACATGCCAAACTGGAGACTGCAGTCTCCGTAATTCTGAATACATCGGCCACACAACAACAACTTTGCACAAGCGACTCACTGCTCACTTGCACGACGGCGCTATTTTTCGACACTACGCGCAAGAGCATAACATCAAGCTCAACAGAACAATCCTCACTGACAATACATCCGTCATTTGCCAGGAGCATACCATCAGAAAGCTCAAAATGATAGAGGCAGTGTTGATTTGTACGCGGAAACCAACTATAAACGTCCAACAACAGCCTGACGTAATTCTTCCATCTATTAGACAGCAAAACAATATCAACAACCAACAGAGAAGCGCATCACAACATCCTGCACCTAGCCAGAATTTATCTACATCAAACGGCAGTGCAAATGCGCACTCGGCATGAATTTTATATACTTATATATTTTATATATTTTTTATTTTCTAGAGTATTTAACGTCTCATTCAAATTTGATTTTCAGTTTAGTGTATATTTATTTACGATTGTTATGTGTATATATATATGCCCCTGAAGATGACATTAATATATGTCGAAAGGTGCCTCGGGCAAAAATGAGTTTTTCGGTACTACTGGGAAAGCTCTCTGAAAACCAGAGGAAGCTGGTGAGACGTATTGAGAAATGTACATACAAAAGGAACAACACAGAAAATGCTGTAGAATTTAACAGAGCATGCATTACAAATGGCCTACTTCCAAGATATATATATATATATATATATATATATATATATATATCTTGACATAATATAATATATATAAGACAACACAGCAGGCATACAACAACATACACTCAGATTGACTAATCACATACAATACACACATAAATACAAGCCAGAAAACACAACATAACAGACACACAAAAACATACACTCAAACAAATAGACAGAGAACACAACACAACAGACACACAAACACATATAACAGAGCTCAATACAAGAGCACACATACAGCATACAATAGAGAAACATACATACACAAGAACGGAAAACACACGCATGAAGCACATACACATAGAAGACAGAATTAGAAAACAATCAGACCTTATATTCAGTACTAATATATACAATGTTATTAAGACAGTAATAAGACTTAGTGAGAAAGAAATTTGTAGTATGTTTTTTGAAAAGAGATATAGATTTGATTGAGCGTATTGAGGAAGAAAGTCTTAGTCCTAAGATAGAGAAACAACGATTGTAGTGAGAATACCTAGAAGGAAAGGAAGGTTCAACTAGTAGAAAAGGATCGTTAGAAGACCTAAGTGAAAGAGATGAGGTTTTATAAGACAGAAGGTGCAACAGATACGCAGGCTTACGAAGATGAAGAGCTGAATGAATAATTATACAAATACGATACTCAACAAGAGCCTTAATGGGAAGTAACCTAAGTTTTTATAAAGAAGAAGATACATGATAACCCGAAGGAAGATTAAATATCATACGACAAGCATTATTAATAATAGATTGAAGTTTCTTAAGCTGGCGGTGATTGAGAGATAGTAGAAGAGAACAGCACTACTGAGTTTTACTAAAGATGAATGAATTAGCTAACTTAAAGGCAGCAGAAATAGTTATATATCTACGAATGGAATAGATACGCCTGAGTTGGAAGTTACAGCACCTGATAATGTCAGAGATGTATGAATCAAAAGAAAGAGAGCTATCGAGAATGATACCAAGACTACGTACAGAGCAGGATAGAGGTATACTTAGGGAGGTAGTACTATTAGAAGATGGAAAGATAATATACTTAGTCTTATCAGGATTAAGTTTGAGATGACGAGTGAACGCCCATCTTTCTATATCAGATAGGATGGTACTGACTGAAGAGCGAGAAATAGACTCAGACGAGAGAAGGATTTGAATGTCGTCAGAGAATATTTGGAAGGACACATCGTGACGACGAAGAACTTTCCCTACAGAGGTAAGATACATATTGAAGAGGAGAGAGCTTAAGACAGAGCCTTGAGGTACATCACAAGTTAGTGGGCAAGCCTCACTACAAGAATCAGAAGAGGTAGAAACAAACTGAAGTCTATCAGAAAGATAAGAGCGAAAGAAAGAGAGGGCTGTCCCGCTAATGCCTAAATCTAACAGAGTATCAATGAAAAGCAGATGATTAACAGTGTCAAATGCCAGTGTCAGAAAAGTCCAGTTGTATAAGTAGAACATCCTTACCAAAGAGAGTGGATTTGAGAATAGAATCATATAGATATATTAGAGAAGTTTCTGTAGAGTGAAAGTGACGGAAGCCAGACTGCTCAGGAAGAAATAATGGTTAGATTCAAGATAGTCAGATATTTGTATGTAGGCAGCCATTTCAAGAACCTTAGACAGCCAAGGAATTCTAGAGATCGGTCGATAGTTAGAAAGCGTATTAGTATATAAATTCGATTTTTTATGTATAGGTTTCAAGAGTGAAAGAAGCATTGATGGAATTAGCTAAGAAAGGAAAAAGTAATTCAATGGAGTGAGGAATCCTGGAAAGATCAAAGGGGTCGAGAGATGAAGAATGAATATGAACACGTCTTAAAATAGTTATACAGTCAGAAAGGGTAACTAAAGTAAAAGCGTGAACAACAGAGGAGGGTAAGGGCGGAAAGGATAATGGTAGAGCAACAGGGAACAAGCAACGAATCTTATCGATTTTAGACTGGAAGAAATTCATAAATAATGAAGGTAACTGATTAGAGGCAGAATCTGGGAAAACAAGACTACGGGAATTTCCTAAAAGACTGTCAAAAAGCTTCCGAAGTTTCCAAGAGTTAAGACATGAAAACATTTTAGAATTATAGTAAGATTTTTTGGCGGAGTCGGAAAGAAGATGATGATGACGGCGGGCAGAAGAGAAAGATTGCCACGAAGAGTAAGTCTTGAGACGACGCCATTGGCGCTCAACACGATGAAGGGTACGCACACACACACACACACACACACACACACACACACACACACACACACATACATACACACAAGCACACAATATCACCAATCAAGTGAGCCACGCGCAATACTTTTGTAACTAATACATCACTGGAGAAAACTTGTCAAACGCTCCTAGTCTAACCGCCCTAACAACACAACCTATATCCTAGTCTAACCGCCCTAACAACACAACCTAGACTAACAACACAACCTATATCCTAGTCTAACCACCCTGGATCCTAGACTAGATCCTAGATTATCAACTCTATATGTATACTAGTATAAACACCCTAGATCCTAGACTAGATCCTAGATTAACAACACTACCTACGAGTACTCGTATATACTAGTCTAATCGCACAGGATCATAAAATAACCATGTGGCCCAATCCATCTCTAGCCAAAGGACCAAGCTGTGATTCAATGGTTGCAATTTCAGCATTATTCACTTGATTTGATAAACGTTTGTTATTTGATGTTGAATTTCCCAATCTCAAATACAATGATAGACAGTTGTATATCCTTCCCTTTCTATGCTCCACGTTTGTACAACTCTCTTCCCTCCCATGTTATCTCCTCCACATCCTTATCATCGTTCTCCTCTTCTCTGCGCAATCATCTCTTTGCTAAATCTCTTGGTCCTGACTCTCACTCTCTAATTGCTTACGCTTCGCTCTGAGCCGTCCTACCGTGCCCGCCTCGCTTGATATATTTACTAAAAGTTTTTTTGTGTGTGCTCTTTCTGCTTTCTTCTTATTGCCATGTTTCAATTTTGCTGTGTGTGTGCATGAGTATGTGTGTGTGTGTGTGTGTGTGTGTGTGTGTGTGTGAGTGTGTATGTGTTTGTTTTTTGTTTATACCTATTTTTGTTGTTTGTACCTATTTGTTTTTATTTTATGCACCAAGATTTGTCTTTTCGCGCGTGTGTTTCAATGTGCGCTATATAAATAAACGTTAATGAATATCAATTAATAAAGGTATCATCGTCACGGGGATACTATTTTCAGACATTTTAACTACTGCAGTTGAAAACTAAGAGTACAATGAATATGGTGTCATGGAAGCATTCCGAATATTAACTTGGTACAGAATTGACCAAGCCATTAACCTAAACACCAAAAACAACAAGAACAATTGATTGAATTGATTTTTTAATAAATCCTTAGTCTCATCTATTATACCCAACTTTGGTCCCACATGCTTATCCTTTGAATACCTCGCTCTTTCTCTCAATATTCCATCCTGCTCGAAATTTTGCTTTGTTATAATATATCTTCACAATCATCCGGGAACTACGTCATTATTTTTTACCGATTTCCTGCCTTACTTGATGTGCTTCTCGAGTCCTTCCTCAGTCGTTTTTTATAGTTGGAGATTATAATTTCTGGGTCGATCAACCTTCCCGAAATCCATATTGCTCTCAATTCCTGTCTCTGATCCAAGCTTACGGTCTATACTCGCCTGTTACCTCACCGTCTCACATCTCCGGTCACACCCTTGATCTTGTTCTATTTCCATCTCCAGTGCTAGCATCCGACCTAACCCCTCCGGATGTTCTTGTACTTCCCCCAGATACCATTACTTCTGACCACAGTCTCCTCACTTTCTATTTTCCCTTTCCCAAACCACGTATTTTTCCACCCAGATCCTACAGAAGTTACAAAAAATTTGACCCTCGCCTCTTCTCAAGTTTATTCTCTCACATGCTTCTCTCAACTCAATTTCACTCACTTCCCCCTACCCAATAGTACTCTTCATTTTTCAAGGTTATGTCTTCTATCAACGAAGCCATATTTCCATTATGCTCATCCTCCAATCGCTCCAATCTTCCTCCTTGGTTCAATCGCGAATTAATCTCTCTTAAACGCGTCCAACGCTACCACGAGCATGTGTGGAAACGTTGTTGCACTACTGGTACGTGGTTATCCTTTTGCTCATCTCGCTCCTTGTATATATCTGCCTTATACTCTTCTAAACAATCCTACCACCAATCTAAATTATCGTCACTCTCTCGCTGTCCTAAATCTCTGTGGTCCTCCCTTAAATCATTGAGTGGCTTGCAAAACCCTAGCCTCTCGTCTTCTCTCTCTGCCTCCGACCTTGCTGTATTTTTCTCCGATAAAATCCAAAATGTCATTTCTAACATTTCTTCTCCTAACTCCCGCTTGACTTACACCCAATCCCACGATCATCTTACTCACTTTTCACATCTAGAGCTTCCTGATATCATCAGTATAATTTATACAACAAACATTTCGCTTTTCCCTGCGGACCCCATGCATTTTCGTGCCCTATCAGACTCTATTTTGCTCCTGGTTCCCTTTCTATTGCATTTAATCAATAGCTCTTGCCTTCATGGTGTATTCTATCCTGAGAAGCATGCAGTCATCCTTCCGATACTCAAAAAACCTTCACTCGATTCCTCGCTATGTAGCAGTTACCGTCCTATTTCTCTACTCAACTTTCCCTCTAAACTCCTCGAGTCTGCTATTTATTCTCAACTTGCGCCATTCATCAACAAATCTCTTGACCCCTTCCAATCGGGTTTCAAGTCTGCTCACTCTACTGAATCTGTCCTAACCTCCGTTACTACTACTGTTTTTCTCATTTCTTATTCGGTAAATCTGCTTTGCTTATCCTCCTTGATCTGTCAGCAGCCTTTGACTTAATTGACCATTCAATTCTAATCAGATATCTCTCCTTTCTTGGTGTGTCCTCTTCAGCGCTCTCTCTTCTACATTCTTATCTTACTGAACGTTCCTACTCGTTGCAATTCAATTCCACTACTTCTAAGCAAACTCCTCTACTTTCTGGTGTGCCCCAAGTTTCTATTCTAGCCCCGCTTCAATTCAATCTGTTCATGTCTTCTCTATGTCCTATTCTCCGTCGCTATTCTGTCCAATTCCACGTCTACGCAGACGATATACAAATAAGTATTCCTCTTCCCTTCCCCCATGATTCATTCTTATCAGACATTATCTCTGATATATATTCCTGGTGTGCTTCTCGCAGTCTCCTTCTTAACACTTCCAAATCAGAATTCTTCATTCTACATCCTCCTCGCATAACACCTCCGCTGCTCCCTTTATCTCTATCTAAAAGTGTTCGTGATCTCGGAGTCATTCTGGATTCGTCACTTTCTTTTTCTGCAAATATTTCTGCTGTTGCTCGCACTTGTCATCTCATTCTACGTTCGCTATATCCTATCCGCCCTTTTCTCGACCGTCCCTCAGCTAATAAGCTGATTTATTGTTTCATCTTTTCAAGAATAAACTACTGCTATTCTTTATATTTTAATGTACCTCGCTCATCTCTGAAAATCCTGTAACATGTCATAAATAAATATTGTCGTTTCGTGCTTTCTCCTTCCCAATTTCGTCATACTTCACCCTATCTCTACAAACTTCGATGGCTTCCGATCATCGCTCGCATCCAATATAGAATTTGCTGTCTTGTTTATAAACTTTTGCATGACCCCCGGCAGCCTACGTACCTCTCGTAGCTTCTTACTCTCTCAAATAACTTTCTTTCCCGTCATCCACTTCCTTTATCCTGTCCACGAGCCCTCAATGAATCTTCCTGGTCTAGTAAGTCCTTCCCTTTCTATGCTCCACGTTTGTACAACTCTCTTCCCTCCCATGTTACCTCCTCCACATCCTTATCATCGTTTTCCTCTTCTCTGCGCAATCATCTCTTTGATAAATATTTTGATCATGACTCTCACTCTCTTACTCCTTACGCTTCGCTCTGAGCCGTCATACCGTACCCGTCTCGCTTCATATATTGACTAGAATTTTTTTTTGTGCTCTTTCTGCTTTTTTCTTACTGCCATGTTTCAATTTTGCGATGTGTGTGCATGAGTATGTTTGTGTGCGTGTGTGTGTGTATGTGTAAGTGTGTGTTTGCTTGTGGGTGTGTGTATTGTCCGCATGTTTGTTTTCCCTAAGCGGCGACCACAATATAAAACTGAAAAGGCAAAGCTTTGACGCATACGCTCGGCGACCATAACTTGGACCCTGGCAGGCGCATTCGTACGGCTGAGCCAACAGCTATCGGTGGTAGAGGACGAACACCAGGACTGGCATCATGAACGATCTGCTGACGAACTCGCTGACGATGCAAACGTTCCTGAACGCCTTCCGCCGGCTTGGGAAAGAGCGCCTGCCGACGCACAGGTAAAGTAGTGCGGCATTGACGTCCAAATAGTATCTAAAGGTTAAATGCCTAAGTGGCAGCTGCTACACGGGAAGAAGCCGAAGCTTATGAACACACAGGTGTGTCCCGTGCAGCTCGCTGCCACCGCAGAACCGACCCTCTCCACGCTATGGCGCCACAAGGACGTAAGACGTATTAGAGAGGGCCACCTCCCCAGAATGCATGGCACAACTCATGACTGATATCTGGTACCATCATTTTCTGCTGGGTGGACAGGGGCTGTGGGATTGTAGAATTCGCCCAATGAAATTCTGCTCCGCCGGGTTTCGAACCACGGACCTCCCGCTTGTGAGGCGGGTGTGCTAACAACTGCACCACGGAGTCCACGAAGTGAATATTTAGTGTAACTTTCTAAAGAAGTGTAACTTTCTAAAGTGAATAACGTGTGCCTTCGCTAGGAATATTCCTCCACATCATTAACGCCCAGAAAGGATTTCCGTGCGCAGACGCGGCCTTCTTGAATATCGTCTTGACAGTACGAACCGCGTTCTCATCTTTGCCGTTATACTGAGGATATGTGGGACTAGAGGTGATATGAACAACGTCCGCAGACCGAGTGAATCGGTGAAACACCTCAGAGACAAATGGAGGACCGTTATCGGTGACTAAAACTTCTGATATTCAATTACGCGCAAACTGAACCAGCAAGCAATTGACAACAGATGCAGTTGTCACCTGAAGAAGACGATCAACTTCCACGTAGTTGCTAAAATAGTCGACCTGCAAATTCAAACAGATCAGCAGCGAGTTTTTTGCCAGGGGCGTTCCGGCAAATCGTGAGACATCAGTGGTTCTGCCGATTGGCTTGGACGATTCGCCAAACATATAGGACAGCGGGAAATCATGTCTTTAATTGCCGACGACATCCCTGGCCAAAAATAATTTTCGCGAGCAATTCGCAGCACCGACAGCATTCCAATGTGAGATATGTGTAAAGGCGAAATAACATCTTTGCGGAGGGATGGCGGAACAACCAAACTACCAGACTTGAAAACTAATCCGTCTCGAGTGGTCAACTCATCGCGGAAAGGCCAATAGACACTGACACCGAAAACTAACCAAGAGCGATTATCCGGCAAACCGCCACGAATCTAAGAATTCCCGTGCTGCAGCTGAACGTCATCAGCAGTAGCCTGCTTGAAAACAGCAAGCTGCTCGGGGGAAGCGGCGAGGCCCGAGCTGAGATGAATATTTTCCAGTTCGACAGCGTGAACACACCTGACGAGTGGCGCCGCAGTTAGCGTGGAATGAACACGACTGAGTGCATCGGGCACCGGCACCTGAGTGCCTGGGCGGTACTCAAGTGTGTAGTCGTAGAGCTGAAGCCCGAAAAAAATCCGCTGTAAACGAAGAGGCACATCACACAACGACTTATTGCGAGTGACCAGTGGCTTATGGTCGGTATGAACGGTCACCGGGCTACCATATATAAATTGATCCAAACGGTGAATTACAAACGAAACTGCTAACAGCTCCTTCTCAATCTGTGAGTAAGAACGCTCAGTAGCAGTTAGCGACCGCGAACAATAAATCACCGGCTTGCCGTTTTGCAGCAGAACACCGCCCAGGCCAGTACTGGAAACGTCACATTGAATAACTGCAGACAAGGACGTGCTTTAATTAGCCAGCACAGGAGCAGTTACTAACTTGTTCTTAACAACGTCAAAAGCCTGCTGACACGCTGTACTCCAGTGCCAAGTATACTTTTCACACGTGAGCTGATGAAGAGGAGACAAAATGGTGGAAATCTTCGGAATGTAACACGATATATATGCCGAGAAACCGTTTGAGGTCAGATTTGTGTGTAGGGCATGGGTACTGAGTGACAGCTTCGACTTTGTCCGTGCTAGGTCGCATACCGGAAATGTCGAACAAATGACCCATCCACATAATTTTTGACACTCGAAACCGGAACTTACTCCCATTTAGCCGTATATTTCGGGAACGAGCACGCTTCAGAAACGCCAGAAGATTGGCTTTGTGGTCAGCGAAAGCAGTTTGGTGAGAGTTTTCCTTACCGCAAACCAAAAAATCGTCAGCAATTACATCTACACCACGTAAATCAGCCACCATATCATGCATGATTCGCCGCCAAATCTCTGGCGCGCAAGAAGTGCCATACAGCAAACGAAGCCATCGATACCGACCGAACGGATTATGAAAACAACAGAGGCTAGACGACGCATCCGAGAGTCCGACTTGCAAAAAGGCTGACTTAGCATCCAACAGCGAGAACACTCGAGAGCCGGAAATACGATATGAAGCCTCATCGATAGTAGGCGTGGGGTAATGCATTGCTCCCGAAGAATTGCTATATTTATCGACCGGGGGTCCAGACACAAGCGAATATCACCTGATGGCTTTGACACAATCACTAAATTGGACACCCATTATGTGGGCTCGACAACCCTTTTAATTATAACCTGGCGTTCCAGTGTCAAGTTTCTCACGCAGCTTGTCACGAAGGTGAATGCGTATTCTGCGCGGAGGTTCCACCACTTGTGGAATGCTGGAGTCGACACGGATCTCATATTCCTAGCAAACTAGGCCAACTGTATTATCACCAAAACATCAGCATACTCAGCGACAACAGCATCCCGATCAGAAGGAGAAGAACGTGGGGAGCCAACAGAGTCAGCGGCAGTAGGAGCGAAGGAAGGATCGGGAACATAGTTCAGCGGGTCACAATCGAGCAGGGTGATGAGTCCTAACGAAACAGACGAACGCAAGCAGAGCACCGACAGCACGAGCATATCTAACAGATGCCACATGACAGAATGCAAATGGGAATTACGCACAAATTTAAAAGACACACAAACTCTACCTACTGTCGGAACCACATCACCATTATACATACGTAAAACAATATGATACGGGTGCACTGATGTACGCTCAACATCGCCAGTGACACTAGCATATTCACTCAAATATATAACATTCGGCTCAGATCTCGAATCTATGAGAAACTTTGCGCAGTTACCGCAAATTTTTAAATGCTTTGCTACCGCGAGAATTGCGGTCAACTGCAACATTGAACTCATCAGCAGATTCACGCGTACCGGGTCTGCCGTGCAGCATACCCAATTGCGCTCGTATCCAATTGCGCCTCGCCAGCATCGTCAGCTTGCACGGGCAGCACACGACGGTCGGACGACCGGGCCCAGATCCCGCGACCCCCGTCAGTGGGGCGCACCGTCGACGACAGCGCGTGCACCGGCCGCTGTGCAGTAGTACGGGCAGGAGCAGACCCAGGAGACTTCACACTGCCGGCAAAATGATGACGGCAATCACACACCCTGCATAAACGGTTCCACGCCAGACAGGCAGAGCGGCGCATCTCGTGACGACGTGAAAAGGACCGACAGGGCCGCACCTCAACTGTCAGGGTTGAACGAGCGCCGGCACGCACACCCAGAGAAGACGGCAACAAACGGCACAAATAGGCAGCAGGAGAATCCATATTGGCCATAATACTCTGTCCCCGACGTGCAGTTTCCTCAGCCATAATCGTCTGTAATGCTACATCCAACGAAATAGTTGGTACCTTCAACAGCGTCTGCTGGGTAAATTTGTCCAAGATACCCATAACGAAAGGGTCACGAAGCATACCGTCACGATCATACAAATCATAGGATGCAGATAGAGCGCGCAGAGAAGCAACAAATGCCGCCACACTCTCTGCCGGCTGTTGACTGCGCTGGTAAAAATGGGACCGCTCCATCACAACGTTATGCTGCGGCGAGCACTACTTCAAGAAATGATTCAGTAGAGCAGGAAGACCATCTGCCTCTGTCCACGCGAAGTGAGTGGCCACTTCTTGAGCCTCACGACCGGCGGCATGGACATGAGGTGGTCGGCATTGATCGTCTGCGTCCAGCATTTCTGGAAAATGAGAACATTTCATCCGCTCCGGAGAACGACAGCTTCGTGCATCAGGCAAAACAAAACTCCACCAAGATCACTCACACTCAGACGCATACCACGCCATAATCCATTGTGTACCGTACCCGATCTGGCAGAGCTGTCAAACCTCCGGTTCGTTTCTCGCCATGATCTAAAGGGGGGCTCATGTGGCGTGCCATGCATATTATATTTATTATATAAATGTGTGCATATTTCAATGTGTATGCGTGCGCGTATGTGTCTCTATGTATATGCCGCATGTGTATGTATGTTTGTGTGGCATGCCTTCTAGAATGTTCCATGTATGTTAAGTGACGTGTATCTGCGTGCGACATAGCTTGTGTGTGTGCGTGTTTGCTTGCGAAAATAGTTCAACCAATCACAGTAGCCGACGTGCTCGCGTGACCAATCGGGTGGCTACATTTGTATGTTTGTATTGTCTGGCCAATCGTGTTACAATGTTCATACGCGGTCGGGTCGATGCACACGCACGGCCAAGTTTATTTAAGTCCCGTCGCCTCGGTGCGCGGACAGTTGGACTGGTAATTTGGCAATGACTTGACTGACAGAGCTACTCTCTGTGTCTCGCTCACCTTGTGTCAGTTCGACCCGAGCATCGTCCGACACATTGTGTTGGACAACGTGCTCGTGGCGATTGCCGCGCATTGGCCTAGGCTATTACTTGTATTATTTGTAACGGTGCAGTAGCTGTTTCAGTGGAGGACTCGCTATACCACTGTTACGGAATTCTGTGCCGAGGGCCTTCGTGCCGAGGTTTTGCTGGTCTCCGGCCTCTTGATATTAATTGTACGATTGTTACCGTGTATTTATCATATATCTGATGTGCTACACCGCTCTTTGTTATGTGCGCGTTCTGAACGAGCTATCGCGTAACACACTCAACGCATCTTGCACGCCTCCACATGTTAATTGAGAATAAAAGATTCGGGTCCAAATGTGCACCAAGATCACGAACACACTGAGATAGGGGTAATGAAATTATTGGAGGATATAATTTGGGAGGATGAAACACAATATATTCTGACTTGGAATGGCTCAAAAGTAGGTGGCGTGATGAGGCCCAGGATGTAATTTCATTCAAAACAGCAGACATACAACTTTCATACACTTTTGAGATAGGAAAGTAAAGCTGTATATCACCCGCATGAATGTGGTCAGAAATAGGAAAACGAGGAAGGATTGGATGGAGAGAATACATATACATATTGAACAATACCGGATCCAAGAATGATCCCTGATGTACGCCACTGGAAAGTTTTACATACACCGAAAAAGTGGAGTTAGAGCTAACAGAATAAGAACGATTAGAAAGGTACGATAGACATGATAGACAACAACAAAACGGACGATAGAACGTATACATATTGACAATACATCAAAACTTCAACTGCAAAAATGAACAATATCAATAAAATTGAGAATATTGTATAAATTATAATCGAGTCCTCAGTCATTTCAGCACTTCACACGGACATACATACAGACAGCGTGTGTGTGTGTCCGTGTGTGTGTGTGCGTGTGTGTGTATGTCTGTCTGTTACAGAGTGTGCGTGTGTGTGTATGTCTGTCTGTTACAGCGTGTGCGTGTGTGTGTATGTCTGTCTGTTACCAGCAGACATTCCTCGAGCGAGCGAGCGGCGCACCAGTGAAACATGCCCGTACTGTCATACTTCATCTCCGTCTTCTCAAAGTCGAAATCCTTCGACTGGTCGTCTGCAATGCCTGACTGTAAATTGCCCGATACGTTACCTCCAGCACCTCCCGCCCGAGAAGCAGGACTGTTTACATGTACACACACACATACACACATACATGTACACACACACACACACACACACACACAACCACCCGGAATGGAAGGATATTGGCATAGCTGAGGGATGGAGACAAGATGGTGGAGATAAATACACCGGACGACCTGCGAAAGGTTGACATATCAGAGCTCGATTGGAAACGGCTGAAACTGGACCACATGCAATAGCATGAGGACGGAGCACACGCTGATGAACGGTGTCCGACGAATGATGTGAGTAAGCTAAATTGTCATAAAACTTGTGTGATTTCTCAAAATAATGCTGAAAACGACGAAGTAGAGCTCAAACTGCTGTGCTTGAATGTTTGTGGTTTGAAATCTAAGCTCAATTTGTTGGAATTTAAAGAAATTATTGAAGGTTATGGGATAGTTTGTCTCACGGAGATTAAATGTGATAATGCCGATATTGACAACATAAGTGAGATATGGAATAATTTTTCCTTGACATTTAAGAATCGCAGAGATGTTCCAAGCAGGAGATCTGGAAGTATTTTGTTGGCAGTTAAAAATGACACAGGGATATCTTGGAAATTTCCGAAAAACGAAAGTGAAGTTTTGCTGTCGCTTAAAATTGAAGGTAGAGACATTGGCCTGGACAAAGAAGTGATTGTTTCTGGTGTAAATATTCCACCCAGTACATCAAAATACGCACGAAGGCATTATTTTGATGAGATTGAGAGCTTTTTGTTGAGTTTCCCAAATGAAAAATTTCTGCATCTCCTGTGTGGCGATTTTAATTGTCATACGGGATTTATGAATCAAGTAGTACAAGTGAGTGAATATGATCGTCATTCAGATTTCGGTGGATATGAAACTATCTACGATGATCTGAGAGCCATGTGTATACCATTACAAAGAACAAACGAAGATCAGACGCAAGATCGCAGCTCGTATGGCACAAACTTGATCGAAATATGTAAGAACAATCGGCTGATAATTTTCAACGGCAGAATGGGAGAAGACAAAAATGTAGGCAGTTGTACAACCTCGCTTAACACCACGATATATTACATCATCGGCTCCCAAAATAATTTGAGAATGTTAAAAAACTTCACAGTTTCTCAATTTGACCCACTATTGTCTGATATTCACTGTAGTCTCAAGTTGGAAATGGGGTTCAAATGTATTTACCAACACAAAAATGAGTTTATTTGCCAAGACGAAAACACCATCATGACTAAGGATGAATCGACTTATAATTCCTGGACACTCGAACCAGCCAAAGTTATTAACAAATTCTTAACGAATGAGTTGATTTCGAAAATGGAAACACTCACTGTACATGAAATAATTATAAAGCTGAAGGATATAATGATGACACCGGCAGCATACTGTGGCAAGAAAGTGAATGTAAAAAATCAAATAGTGTAAATGTTGTTGGTTATGATAATATATGCTGGAGAAGTCGTATTCGATATCACAGAATGAAACAACAGTACAACAAATGTAAAAACTATGAAAACTACAAACGTTTGATCAGTAAAAGTAGACAATATATAGCGGAATTGAAAAGAGTTGAAGCCAGTAGAATAACAAATATTGTGCAAAAACTGAAGGCTTCAAAAAGTAGAGATCCAAGAACATTTTGGAAAATTTTGAAATATGAAAACAGGAGCAAAGATATACCTATGAATTTAGACATAATGCGGCAGCATTTTCCAAGTTTATCAGACAAGCTGAACATTACTGAATCGCCAACCGAAGAACAGAGAAATGAACAAAGGGAGAGCGATACCGAAGAACAAGACTCACTGAATTCGCCAATAGAAGGGTATGAGATAAAAAATGTCGTAAAAAATGAAAAATGGAGAAGCGGCCGGAATGGATGGTGTCACGAACGAACAAATGAAGACGACGGAGACTACTTTAATACCGGTATTTCTGAAATTATTCAATAAGATATTAGACACAGGATAATTTCCCAGTGAATGGAAAATGGGAATGATTGTGCCGATATACAAGAAAAAAGGAGACACTGAAAACCCTGACAATTATAGAGGAATATATAGAAATTATTATAATTATAGAAATTGAGCTGTATATGAAAATTGTTTACATCAATATTAAACGAAAGACTGAAAAATTACTCGGACAGAAACAGCCTAGAAAAAGAAAATCAAGCATGTTTTAGAGATGGCTATTCTACCGCTGATCATTTTTTATGCTGAATAGCATAATGGAATTGTTCACATGGAGGAATAAAAAACTATTTTGTTTGTTTGTGGATTTCCGAAAAGAGTTTGATACGGTATGGAGAGAGGGATTGTGGCACAAAATGGTGAAAAATGGGATCGATGGAAGGATACTTAGAGTAATAAAGAGCATGTATGACAAGACTAAATCTTGTGTGAAGTTGAATAATAGACTATCTGATACGTTTCTGTGCGAAACAGGAGTTAGACAGGGTGAAAGTTTGTCCCCAATCTTATTCGCCTTTTATGTGAATGATATGGAGGATTATCTACGCAGCAGAGATTGTCAATGTATTGACATTGAAGCCGAAGAGGTGGATGTTTACCTAAAATGATTGGTCATGATGTACGCTGACGATATGGTATCGATTAGCGAAACTTACGAAGGAATGAAGCTAATTATTACATCATCATCATCATCATCATATATTGTCAATCCGAAACGGTTTTTAATTGACAATTTACAATACAAATTAGAACATGACACATGGGCAGTTTACAATACAATTAAAACAACAATTAAAGATAAGATGAGTATATATAAAAAATAATGATAATAAAAAATGGGTGGAGTCGACGTAGGGTGATATCGAAAACTATAAAACTAAACAATAAAACTATTAAACGGAATGAAGTGAAAAAATGGATAAAGCTCAATTTCTGGCGACCTCATTGTAAGCCCTCGCTGCGCGACATCTGAAATGGCGTTTGGTAGTCTCTAGTAGGGCCCTGGGCAGGTGCAACAATCCACATTCAGTGGAACGGGTGCTACGCGCTGACACGCTGTTCCTCCTGCTAAACATGTCAGTGAGACACGGCGGAGCGTGATCTTCTTGCAGAGCTCTCGTTACATTCTTTAGGTCACGGTTTCTGACCATGGCTTCAACTGTCGGCCACCCGAGACTCCTGAGAGCTGGCGTGACATGGTCGTACTTCCTTAGACCACAAGTCAGGCGGGCGGCAAACCGCATGATCCTGCTGATCTTCTCTTTGTCAGACTCTGACAACCCACCCCAGACAGACATGCAGTACTGTATTCTGGAGAAGATGTGGGCAACAATTAGTCTGTTTATTACCTCGGATGTCAGCTGTCTCTTGATTCGGCTGATGGAGATCAGTATGCAGTTGCAGCGCTTTACCAAGTCCACCACATGGCATCCCCAGGTGAGCTGACTGTACAGGGTGACTCCCAAAACGCGCAAACTCGGCCTAGGTGAAATGCAGCTATTTGACAGATGTAGCCGGACAGACTCACAGCGTTGGATGGAGACACGAGTACCGCAAATCACAAGGGATGTCTTCTCACTGTTCATCAGGAAACCATTACTGACAAGCCAATTGCGAAAAGCCTATGTGCTTGCGTGCATCTGCGAAACCATTTCTTGAATACCAATGGGAGAGCAGGCCGCCGTCAACACAAGAAACGTATCATCAGCGTAGCTGAAAGTTCTGCCGAACGGGATGTGGTTCTCAGCATCGTTGACTGCCAAAATGTAGAGAAGAGGACCCAGCACAGAGCCCTGAGGTACACCATGTCTCAGCTGTCGTTTCTCAGTCCCGTTTCTGACTATTTGTTGACGTCCACTTAGGTAGCTCTCAAACCACGCCGGCTGAATACCGTACCACTGCAGTCGTGCACACAGTGACTTGTGATTTACGCAGTCGAAAGCCCCGCTGATGTCAAATGACACAACTGCTGATATCTGCCGTGTGTCCACGGCCTGCACGATGTGGTCTGTCATTGCCAACAACATGTGCTCAGTAGACCAGTGCCGGCGATATGCGAACTGATTGGGAGAGAGTAGACTGTGCTCCGTCATATATTTCACCAACTGATCGCTGACCACTCGCTCCAAAAGTTTGCTGATGCACAGCAGGGAGATTGGACGCGTATTAGCCGGATTAGATGTGTCGCCTGACTTTGGCAGCGGAATCAAGGTCGCAATCTTCCATGCTTCAGGAAAAACGCTGGTTTTGATAGAACAGTTTATGATACTGAGCAGATGAGAGCCAAGAACTGCAAAGGTTTTCCGGAGGACAAATACTGGGATGCCGTCGGTGCCGACGGAAAACCTGGATTTGATAGCACACAACTTGCTCCATAGCTCAGGCAGGGTAACTGGTTATAATTTCATGGTTCTGGTTATGACAGTAGGAGGTCTGTCACCAACAGGAGCTGTAGGATTGCATCGGATTATTTCAGCTATTCGCTCTGCCTTGCTGGAGAAATAATCATTGAATTTGTCGGCAGTACGCGCCGTTGTGGCTATTTGGTTGTCTGAAGCCCGCTTTCCTTGAATGACCATGTCTCGCAAAGCTCTCCAAAAGTCTGACAAATTCAGCGCTTCAGACATACTGTAAAGAATGGCGGATGTCAGTGGATTGCGAAAAAACAAAAAATTATTATTTTCAGTAGAGGAAAAGTGAATTTCAATAACTATATACTTAAATGGAACGAAGAACCACTGGAAGTTGTCGATAACTACAAATATCTCGGCATGAATATAAAGTATAATGGTTCGTTTCACAAAGGACAACTAGAAATTATCGAGAGAGCAAAAAGGTCTATGTATGCGATCCTGGGTAGATGTAGAAAATGTAACCTACCAGTTGAAATGCAAATTGACTTATATAACAAAATGCTGCTACCCATAATAGCATATTCTTCTGAGGTCTGGGGTTACGACCAAATTAGAGAAATAGAGAGTACGCAGATGAAATTATCCAAGAATGTCCTCAGTGTCCATAGGTACACATCAGTGGAATACGTCTACGGGGAATCAGGGATATTTCCGATTGAAATTTACATAAAATTGAGAATGTATAAATTCTGGGTGCATATATTGTCTAAATCGACTGACGAATTGGTTAATTTGATATATCATTATTTGTACCGACTGGACGAGCGCGGAATTTACACCTCAAAATGTATACATAAGGTGAAAACAATATGTATTGAGTGCGGATTATGGGGACTGTGTTATTGCCAGGACGCTGGTTTAGCCAGACTATTGACGGAAAAGGTGAATACTACACTTAAGGGTCATTGGATTGGGACATGGCGATCAAACATGAGGGAGAAAGCAATTTGTCAGACATACAGTACGTATAAATCGATTTATGGACTCGAGTCGTACCTGCTGAACATGACTAAAAGAAGTTGGATCCACATATGTAGAATCCGCAGCTGTAACAACCATTTGCCAATTAACGAGGGAGGATACAACCGTATATCCAGAGCCGAACGTGTATGCGAAATATGTGACACAAATAAGTTGGGGGATGAGTACCATTAACTATTTGTGTGTACAAATGAGCAAATAGAATACCTGAGACAAATATATATCCCACGGAAGTTTTATAATTGTGCAAATACATATAGTTTCATTAATTTGATGCAAACAAATAATGTGCAAGAGCAGCGTAATCTCGCTGGATTTCATAAACAAGCATTCAAGATATATACGTAATTTGTCGCATTATGATTGAGAATTTGCATATTTGGATTCATATATAATGTCATATTGAATTGTTTGTTGTTTTGATGTTGTGCTTTGTTGTTGTTGTTTTTACACCGCTGTTACTTGATGCGGAGCTGTGCTCCATACTCTTAGAGAGTCTGAGCAAAATATACATTTCTTTCTTTTCTTTCACACATACACAAATTGGGACGGCGTTGTTCAAGTGGTCTCGAGGGCACCATCATTACAATTGAACATAGTGCCGAGCCGATGTGTTGTTGAAGCAGTGATTTGTGAGAGATTCATCTAGCTCAAAGGTGCTGTTAGCATGGTCAACACACACACACACACACTGCGCTTGTTCAGCAATTGAGTGTTGAGCTCAACTAACTGCCAAACACTCAGGTTCAGTTTCAGTTCAGGCTCAGTCTACTCACAGCAATTTCTTCACTTCATAAGCCAGTGGTAAATGTTGGCGTCCAGTTTCCTCTATCGCTCTGCAAATCAGCCACAAACACACAACATGCAGGCATGTACACAAAACATGTGTCGTGGCGAGACGAATGACTAATCGTTGAGCAATAATAACGATGCTGTATTCATAGGAAATCAAGATTAATTAAATATACTATATATCACACAACAATGACAAACGCCTGGAACAATAACAACGTACACCAAAGCTGCCAGACTTGTGTTATGCCAAATCACTCCACCATCACTCGAATTCCGTGTAACGTCTGTTACGCCGAATTATACGCCCCGATCCGCTGGTTGTAGGCAGGAACTTGAACACGTCTGCAGCCGCTTCTTCGCTTCCAGCCTGCTGAGCTCTGACCCCCGACGGCGGCTGTTCTTCTGAAGCGTCGGCAGATGACTGAATCTCAATATTTGTTGACTGCGGCGCGTCCAGACGGTCTTCGACACTGCTGTCCGGTGACTCTGTCATCACTCGCTTGCATCTGTCTAAATGGACGCACTCATCTGCAGTTTGACCCCATACCGGCTCCAGCCACACGCTAGGACCTCGAGATCTTATCACTTTGCGCGGTCCCCTGAACAAAGGGTCCAGTTCTTTTCTTGTCTCGTTTCGAATCATCACGCTGTCACCCTGTGAAATGCTGCGTCTCGACGGTTCTACTCTGCCATTGTCGTAATATTTCTTGAAGTCTTTCCGGGACCGATTTGTATTCTGCTCTACCTCGCCTTGCACGGCCACGGCCACGGTGGCTCGGGTTTCTGCGGCCACGTCGCTAGGGTCGATAACACCTACGTTCTCACTGCGTACAAAAGATCCTGGCGATCGGAGAGTTCTACCAAAGATCACTTCATAGGGAGCCTTTTTCGTCGACCGATTCACTGAATTGTTGACATAAAAGGCCGACTCCCTAACCACTGAAGGCCACTCTTCTTGACTCCTTCCTTGTTCTGCTAGGAGACACCTGATAGCTTGCTTGCATGTTTGAATAGCCCGTTCGGCGCTACCGTCCGCCTGTGGATGATATGGACTTGTGTGTCGCCTTTCGATGCCCAGTTCCTGACACATGCTTCGTACGACACTGCCGTCCACATTTCCTCCTTGATCCGTGACCAGAATACGCGGTATTCCATGACGATATATCCATTCGTCTTTAAGAGCTCTCACGACTGAATCAGACAACTGGTCATGCATTGGTGCCATTTCAACTATCTTCGAAAAATTGTGCACCATAACCAACTGGTAACGAAATCCCTCCTCGCTCCAAGGTAGGTTAGCGATGTCCATTGATAATGACTCCCTTGGCTCTGATGCATCGTAATCAGGTGAACACATCGTGACTCTAGGTTCATGGCATCGTTTGTTGGCTGCGCACGTTTTGCATCTTCTGCAGACCATCTCCACTGTAGAGTCCATTCCTATCCAATAGTAGTTCGGACGAATAAGGGAAATAGTCTTCTGCTTGCCAAAATGACCACGTTTGTGATGTTCTTCGACGTAACCGTGTAACCGATCAGCCACTACAACTCTTTCATTCTTCATTAATATGTCGCTACACAATGTTAGCTTACTGCAGCGACGGAACCTTCCTTCCTTCACCGCTCCATTTGCTGCCAGATGTCGCTTAGCGAACGCTATCGCTGGGTCATCGTTCTGTGCCTCCGCTAACATGTCCAGGTCAACGTGCCGAACATATTATACATGCCGATCGACACACTCATCTTCATCTGTAATTTGCCGATCGACCCGGGACGGTATGCGACTGAGACAGTCGGCAGCCTGGTTGCTGGATCCTTTACGGTATAACACCTCGTACTTGTGAAGCGCTTCTAACTCAACCAGCCATCGGGCGAATTTTCACCTGTGATTCTTCCGGCGCCGCATCCAAACAAGCGGGTTGTGATCGGTCACAAAATACACCTTTGTTGCTGCCTGGAGGTAGACCCACCACTTCCTCATCGCCGCCACTAGTGCCCAAGCCTCGAGTTCGCCTGCTGCATAATTCCTCTGTGCTGTCGACAAGCCTGACGAATAAAATGATTTTGGCTGCAGATTCCCGCCTGAGTCCAGTTGGGCGAGCACTCCGCCAACTCCGCCGGCACTGGCGTCCGTGCACACATAGAACGGTTTATTCCAGGATGGATATCGGAGCGTAGGAGCTGAAGCAATGGCTTGTTTCAGTTGCACGAAACTGTTCTGGCATTCGTGGTCCCATTCCCATTTCACTGCCTTTCTGGTAAATTTGTATAGTGGTGCACAAATAGCGGCCATGTTTTCAGTGAAATGTCTGTAAAAGTTGGCAAATCTGAGAAATCGTCTGAGTTATTTTACTCTTCTAGGAGCCACCCATGTGCGCAACAATTCAACATGCGCGTTGAGCGAGCGAGAGCCCTCTGGTGTGAGAGTATGCCCCACAAACTCACCCCGTTAATACCCAAAAAGGCATTTGTCGGCTCTGAGTTGCAGTGTAGCCTTGCGATACGCAGATAGAGTCTTTTCTGAGGTGTCGATGTGATCATCGATGCTTTTCGAATACACACATGTGTCATCCACGTAAGCTGCCACGTTCTCCAGTCCCTGGAGCGCCTGGCCTACCGCTCTCTGATAAGTGCTTTGGCTGTTGCACAAACCAAACGCCATTACATTCATTTCGTATGGGCCACAGGGAGTGACAAACGCTGTCTTTTCCTTATACCCCTCGTTGACGGGAATACTCCAATACGCGCTTGCTCCGTCCAAAAATGAGAAATATTGACTTCCATCCATGTTGTCAATTATACGGCGCCAGTCTGCAGCGGGATACGCGTCTTTTTTAGTGTTAGCATTCAACGCCCTGTAATCCACAACAAAGCGGTAGGATCCGTCCTTTTTGCGTACTAAAATTACTCGACTTCCCCACGGTGACTTGGATGGTCTGCAGATGCCATTTTCAACCATCTGATTGATTTGCCTATTCACTTCTGCCTCCACTTGTGGGTTCAACCGATGAGGCTGGTGTTTCACTGGCGCTGCCCCTGCAGTGTCTATTACATGAATGGCCTTGTCCGTTACGTTAGGTTTTTTCACGTCAACAGCAAAAACATCGGCATACTTTTCAAGAGCATGTATTATACGAGATCTGACGTCACACGACAATTCTCCATTGACCATAGGCTCGAAATCAACATTATAATCACTGTAAACGGCTCCTATAACTGCAATACGATCGTTACATCGCCCCCCACCAACCATAGCCTCCGTGGATTTCCAAACGCTACCCAAACGTACTTTACCTCGAGGCCAGTCAAATTCAACCGAGCCAAATTTGCTCAAATAGTCGCGGCCTAGAAGCACCAGCTTATCTGGACAAGAGAGCACATTCAGTTCGTGGAAACCGCACTGCCGATAGAGATTCTTGTCTAAATTTCTCTTTTGTTTCCATTCTGATTCGATGGCTCGTTTTTTAATTTGTTTTATAGCATGAGGGGGTAGTTATTTTGTTTCAGGCGCTGTTTTACTTTGCGAGCCGATATGCTCACATCCTTTGGTGTTATCGACCTCCTACAAGCCCTCACAAATTCACCATGTGCAACTGAATGTTTTGCTTGCCTAGGTCCTTGCAAATGCCAATTCAAAATAGAGCCACTGCGAAACGGTTTCATATAAAGTTCACTTGTGAATTGAATACCATCGTATTTCAATTTGCAGTCCAAGTATGGGAGGGATTTGTCTGATGAAACTTCCATTGTAAATTGTATGGAGGCACAGACAGAATTGGCGACTTCAAGAAGATGTTGAGGATCAATGTCGTCGTACCACACAACAAAGATATCATCGATGTAGCGTTTCCACAGAACGATGTATGGCAGCTTTGCTTGGATCTGTCGTTCAATATAATTAGCGTATATGATCGCTAGTTGTGGAGCCATCGCATTACCCATAAACAATCCATTGGTTTGTTCATAGCTGTTGCCGTCATGTATAACAACATCGTTTGACATTGCTAGACGAATTAGTTCTATAATATCGTCGGATTTTATCATGCAGAGAACGTTTTCTTTTGATTTGTTATTTTCTAAAAATATTCTCATCACATCATATAGACCGAGTTCTTCTTTTGTCGAATTTCGTGGAATATTTCCATATAGATTTTTCACATCTAGAGATGCAAATCCTTTTACTCCGGTTTGCTGGATGGTTTGTATCCATGAAGGAAAACCATTTGTACTTCTGATATGTGCAGGAATAACGTCCGATAAGCTGTCCAACTGCTCAGAAAAAGACTGAGCCAATTTAGTAGCAGGTCCATCAATAGATGCGACGATAGGTCTCCCTCTTAGTTGTCCCTCTTTATGATCTTTGGGCAGAATGTACGTACTGCTCGGCATTGGAAAACTGAATTTGAAGCTATTGATGTATTTTTTAACGTGTTCATTATTTTTGTATTTTTTTGCTATTGTGCCAAGATTCCTATTGAAATTTTCCTCTCTTGTAGATAATAATACCGTTAGAATTTTCGTAAAGTTATCTGTGTTAATGGTGGCTTAAGATAACTTGCGTACTCATTTTCCTTCATTGCAATGAGACGACCAGTCTCATCCGTCGATGTAATCACAATTTCACTCTTCTTTATGTCCCTTATTTGTTCAGCTTCTTTTGTTTTTCGCTGCGGTAGTGGTTTATCACTGCATTTTAGAAGCTTCATCATGCCGCCTGAGAATTCTTGAATATTTTCTGTTTCGATGCCATCTTTTTTCATAGTATCTGAACATTTTTCTATGAAAGCTCCACATTCCTTCTTCAGTCGTTGACTGTCTTTGAGACTGTATTGATTCGGTATATATGAAGGTCCTTTTATCAGAAGTTCTGAGTGTGGAACCTGGTCCGTTTTGTCGATAAATAGTGAATCGTTGTTAGACACGCTTTGTTTATTTTCCACCCTGTCTGATTTATTCAAAGCCTTTGAGTGTAAGTTATGAAATTTTCGTTTCTTTTTTGATACCATATCTGAGCGGAATTTTATCATGATACGATGATCTTCTCCCTTCAGTGGACATATGGCACATTTCAATCTTTCTAAGCGTTGGTATTCCGCATCTAATGCCATCTGCAGCCATTGTTTGCTATGTCTCTCGGCCAGTCGATCTGCTGCCAACGACGGAAATGTACTTCGTAGAACATTTTTTGCTCTCAACCCCATCGGAATTATTTTATTTTCACGACATAAACGTAATAATTCAATGTTACTCCGACATTCCAGCTATTTAGCTTTGAATAAGTTGATGTCACATAACATCATAGTTGACGATTTATTGAGTACGAGGTAGAATATTTAGATCCAATGTGTATGGAGTATATATCACAACATACATGTTCATATATGTATATGTTCACATATATGTGTATGTGTATTTTTATTAACATATATGTATATATATGTTCACACGCCTTCCAGATACATGTTTACCGATTTTATGTTGACAATACATGAACATATGCTGCATTGTACACCTTTACAACTGATAATTTTTCTTGATAGTGTGAAACAATTGTTCTAAAAGTTCAAAATTGTCCTAAATCTAAATAGTTGCTCTTAAAAATGAAAAAGTTGCAAGAGTTGCGCTAAAAACAAAAAGTTGCAAAAAATTGCATTTATAACTGATTTAATACTTACCTCAGATCAATAAAATATTGATTTTTGGGTTTCTCAGGATTAACAGATTCTATGATAAAAAAGTTGCATTTGCAACAAAAGGTCACCCTAGTTATTAGCAATACTGTTAGTAGAAGTGTGAAAACCTTCCCGGTCAATGTTAATTCAATGAGCTAGAGTTATAATGATGGTATCTTATGAAAGAGGTATTGATATCGCCGAGCGTTGGTCAAAATCGTACTAGAGTCAGAGAGACACAAGTGGAGAGAGACGGTGGTGTCAGTGTAGTAATGACCTGTCATGGGCCGGGTTGACATGACCACTATCAACACCTTGTTTCGTCCTGGACGTGTGTTTGGAGCCAGTCATCGCCGTACTAACAGCACCTGCCGCTGATTTGCCTGCTGTCAGTGACGGTGCAGAACTCTGTCCTGTTATCGTCACTGTAACGTGCACACGTGCAGCACTAGTATTTGCCTCGAGTTTTAACCACATATCATGGCAAAAATAGACGGTTAATTCATTCATAATGTACCTCTCTCCTGAATTCGCACGTACCCTCAGTTTTATATTTTCCGTCGCGATGCAAACAGTGGCGGCTCCAGAGTGCAATTTGGGGGGGGGGCTGAATCTTGGGGGCTATCAGTGATGTACATGCATCACTATGCAACGTCTTTGCGATACGGCTTATATCAAGAAATTACACAGAAAAAATAGTTTTTCTTGAGCTCTTTAGTAAATATCTTGGTTATGAGGAGTTCATGTAAGCATTGGGTGGGGGGCTTCAGCCCCCTGAGCCCCCCTGGATCCGCCAGTGGATGTAAGCTAATGAATATTCCGCTTAAATTTACAGTTTGACTATGATAATATACATCATGTAAAACGTTAAAGAACGCATGAACAAATAAATCTGAAATATAAGGAAAGAAGCACTAGCAGTGGCGGCGCCAGATTCTTCCTATGGGGGCTGAGGGGGGCTAAGGAAAAAGGTGTGGGGACTAAGGAAAAAGATGAGGGGGCTTGGCGAAGCATGAAGAGCTACACTCGAACGCTGACTACATAATATTAAATAAGGGACTGGGGCACACTGATTCAGTCCTCGAACTTGAACCATAATTACAGGACTTCATTTACAGTGGTAGGAAATTGTAATGCCCATGACTATGATTTTGGGGGGGGGGGCACGGTGGGACTTGGCACTTTTTTTGGGGAGGCTCCAGCCCCCCCCCCCCACACACTCCATTGGGTCGCCACTGAGCACTAGCTAGGAAGATACTACATTTTGAGACAGAATAGTTAGATGTTCCAAAGAAATTCAGTGAGCTTTCCAAGATATCAACACAACGAATACATGATAAAGTTAAGTTAAAAATGGCTCGCTACTTGAAAAATTGGTGTTCAGCAAAAATATCCAAAATAGTAGAAAATGCAACAACTAGCTTGATGTACATTTCAGTTTTCGTATATATAGCATGCAATAGGACGAGCAGAATTCAGTTTATCAACAAGCTATTGAGACTACCGCTCAATATTTTCGAAACCACTAATAGATTATATACAATGCAGCTTACTGATGCAACAAGGAAAGTCCTGCTAGTTGAGCACATTGAAAATATGCACATAACATGAAAGAAAGAGAGAGGGAGAGAAAACAGCTGGCTCAAACACTCAATATTATGGTTATCATTGGCCACTCTCACTACTGAGCTACGAGAAACTAGCACAGTCAAGTGGCTATTGGAACTAGAAGACAATCAAACCAGGCAAATAATCAGGCAGAATACGGGAAATATCATGTCACCACTTACTTCCGTTACTCTCCGATTTATCAGCTTCAATAGTTTGGCACAATAGACGCACATTATCAGACACAAGTATGTGCAAGATCATGTTTCATATAGAACATACTAATATTTATGGCAGCACAATATTTTTTTCATATCTGCAATAATTTCATCGGCACGCTGTTGACAACACATACGTACTCGAGACCTTACATGTCCGTGTATTATGCAGGTGAAAATTGACAATAAACGTCAAATTGAATTATCATTACTGTACAGCTGCCATATGTATTGAGCAACTCCACATGTTGCTCCAAATAATTGACAGTACACAAAATATGCAGGAGTACGTGCTGAATGCGATGTGCATGGCGTAAATAGTTATAATGTAAAATAAGATGCAATGAGAGGACGAATTGTACATGTGCTTGAGCAAGTTTCTACCGCGAGTGACTATGAGCGTGATATGCGTGATCAGCTCGTAAGTGAGCTGAAATTGAAATTCGCAAGCCAAACTGCAAACTGAAGCATGCTCGCTGTACTGAAGCATGCTCGATGTACGTCCCATCAGCCAAGCCCGTGGTCTAACTGCTATTCAAGGCACACTTTCTCTTGTTCATGCCCAAATTATCCACACAGCCCCTGCTAACTTCAGGTAGAGTTCGTTTGTTTCACGCAGTTGATAAACAGCCAGTAACCCAAACATCCACACCATTGTCTTACACTGACTGTGTGTGTGTCTTTCCTCCACTTGCTACATTGGATTCTGTTTGTATAGCTCGCTGTTTCTGTGTATATATCTGTTCGCTACAGCACACACACACACACACACACACACACACACACACACACACACACACACACATACACAAACACCCATATACACACACCCATACGCACACACACACACACATACACAAACACCCATATACACACACCCATACGCACACACACACACACACACACACACACACACACACCCATACACACACACGTGTAGTTGCTATTGTTGATAATCGAGCTAGTGTGCATATTACGTGAGCAGTTCAGCGTGGAAAGTGTCCGAATGGAGCATCATTGAAGCTACGGGCCAGGTTGATGATCACAGAGGCAAACACCCCAGTCACATGTTTGCGCCTGATGGGTGACCAAACAGCAAGCTCACACACTCATGCATCATGCAGGAGCAGGACACATGCTAAATGAAACTGCCGCTAGAGCAACGTCTCAAAGCCATAAGACAACATCCAAGGCGTCAATAGCAGCACAACGCATGCTTCTAAGCAAATCTATTATCATAATACACGTCCAAAATAATTCAAATTAACAGTTTTACATGCAGAACTTGGAAGAACGTCCAGTGGCGGATCCATAGTGCAATTTTGGGAGGGCTGAATTAATTGGGGGGGGGGGCCTGAATGGGCACTTGGGGCGATTAGTCATGTGCATGCATCACTATGCAACGTCTTTGCGATAACGTTTATATCAACAAATTCTACAGAAAAATATTTTTCTTGACCTCTTTTAGTGATTATGAAAAGTTGATGGAAATATTTTGGGGAACTTCAGCCCCCTGAGCCCAGTTGATCAGCCAGTGGGAACGTCCAATAAACCTACAACATTGCTCCAGCATTGTATTTTATATTTCAAGTACCTACGGACAGGCATACTTCAACACACGCAATAAACACATACACACACACACACACACACACACACACACACACACACACACACACACACACACACACATACACACACACACACAAACAGACACATACGAAGGTGATCGGAGAAGAACAGTTGATGGTCATACGGTGATGTATCCCGTGGATAAACTGTTGTCAAGCATTGGCGCATATTCTGCCGCTTATTGGAGGCCAATTTGAGTTCAATTACACAAATTCAGTGTGTTTTCTCCTTCTTATCGACTCACAAGCAAAAACAGTACACCCGTCAAATATAAGTGGTACATCTATTCTGACCTAGAATTTTCATCTATCTATGAATGGTTAAATTTCTGACACATCGGACAGACTATGATGCATCAGGTCATGAGGGTGGTGTAATTCAATATATGGAATTTACTCGCTCAACTCCAATTTTTGTAAATATCTGAGGAATTTATTTAACAGGATTCAATTGAGATTTTAAGCCTGATCAAACTGTCAAGCACAAGCTATCATAACTGATGTGTATTCTATTTTTATTATAACTCGGTTATGACATCATTCAATTCATGCGCGTCTTTTGTCTTCGATATCTATGAAGATGGATATACAGTGGGTGCGTGAGTGCGTATATAGTGCGAATACATACACCTTCTGCACAGGCTTGGTGGGAATTGTGGTTTTTCAAAAATATATCACGCCGATGCTTATAATCAGATTACATTGGGTCCGCTGAGCCAGAAAAGGTTGGCGCTCAGCACTCACCGTGGTGTACTCTTACAGAAACGCTTGCCTTTCGGCATTTGCTCTGCACCTAGTTACTTCCAAGATATAATGGATAAACTAACAGCGGATATCCCAGGAGCAGCTGTATATTTGGACGATATACTTGTCAGCGGTGCTGACGAAGATAGTCATTCATCAAATCTAAGAGCACTGTTGAAGCGTCTCTCAGAGAAAGGTCTTCGTTGTCGTTTAGACAAGTGCCGATTCGCTCAGCCCTCTGTCGAGTATTTGGGGCATACATTGTCCAAACATGGCGTCAGCAAAGGCGCAAAAGTTGATCACGTGTTCGACATGCCTGCGCCAACTGGCCGTGCTGGTGTTAAATCATCTCTGGGTTCGGTGCAGTTTTATGGCAAGTTTCTCAAGAATTTATCGAGTTTTGCAGAATCATTGCGAAATCTGTGCAAAAAAGATGTTCCCTGGAGATGGAAGGAGACGAAACAAACAGCATTCAAAAGATTAAAAAACATGCTATCTTCAAATATAATCTTGGCGCACTATGATCCGTCATTGCCTATTGGTATTTCATGTGATGCATCAGAGGTCGGATTGGGAGCCGTACTGTTTCACCGCTACCCTGATGGTAGCGAACGGCCGATATGCAACACCTCAAAAACGCTAACTGTGTAATAGGTATTCGTATTGTGTATGTACAGTGTGATGAAATCGTGTAACCGCGTAGGTGTGTTTGTATGTCTGTATGTATGTGTATGTTCAAGTGCGCGAATGGTGTGCCTGCTCTTTTCCATGAATGCGAGTTACCGTGTATGTGCGTGTTTATGTCTGCGTGTGTGAGTGGTTCATGTGACTTGGCTTGTCACGTGACTCGAGTGCTGTGTGCTGATTGGTCGGTGTACTTTGACATTGTGACGAGTGACGCCTGTGCGTGTGGCTGAAGCGAGCTACAAGCAGTCTGGTTTTGAACGTTGTGAATGTTGGTGGTGTTCGTGTGCTGGTAGTGTATTCGTAATTGTGGTTGGTGCTAGGCCACAAAGTGTTTATTGTTTATTATAAGTTTTGTTTTCAAGAGTGCATTTCAGTGCTATCATTTCATTGTCGTCATCATCTTCATTGAATACATCTCTATTTACTCTACAAACTGCTAGTCAAAAGAACTACAGTTAGATTCAGCGTGAGGCGCTAGCTATCATTTTTGCTCTGAATAAATTTTATCACTACTTACATGGCCGACGCTTCATCTTGATTACAGATCACAAGCCATTGCTAAGTTTGTTGGGCCCAACAAAAGCTACTCCAAAGCTGGCTGCAAACCGCTTGGCAAGTTGGGCACCACAGCTGAGTCAACATGACTACGTCATAGAGTACCGCAAGAACACCGATCATGGAAATGCCGATGCACTCTGTCGCCTTCCATCTGGTGCTGATGATGCATTCGATGCGAAGTAAGATGACAACGACGTCGACACGGTGATGGCTATCAAGATGGTTAGTGAACAACTAACTGCTTGGAGCCGTTCTACATTACAGAAAGCGTTTTCGAAGGACCGAATTGTCTCTACAGTGATTCGCTTCTGTCGAGAGGGATGGCCATCCGCTAAGGAAGGGGAGAAGCCGTCCACTGAGATAAAAGTGTTCCGTGGTCTGGCGGAGTCGCTATCCGTGGCTCATGGTTGCTTACTCTACGGTGCACGAGTGGTCATTCCTGAACTACTACGTCCCGCGGTTCTACAGATTCTACATCTGCGACATTTCGGCATGCAAAGAGTGAAACAGCTGGCCAGAACGTCCGTATACTGGCCAAATGCAAACAGGGATATCAAAAAGACGTGTAGAGAATGTTCAGCGTGTGCGGCTCATCAGAATTTACCTGCCAAACCTCCAATTCACCCATGAATGCTACCGGAAAAACCCTGGAGTAGAATTCATCTATACCTTTTACAATCTCATTTGTCCCAACTGAAATCAAAATTGTCCCAACTGAAATCTAAGTTGTCCCAACTGAAATCAAAGTTGTCCCAACTGAAATCAAAATTGTCCCAGCTAGAACCTCAATGTATGTGTGGTATTGTTGGTCAGAAATTGAACGCTGTGTGAAGGAATGAATGGGGGTGTGAATGCGTTTGCTGAGTTGAGCGTGAGTCTAGGAGAGCGTGTGCGCTTGCGAGCGTAGACTTGTGTGTGTACCTGTGTGTGAATGAGCGTAGACTTGTGTGTGTGTGTGTGTATGTGCGTCACTGTATTCATGTGTGTGATTCTACTTCGTGTTTGTATGTTTGTATGCAGCGTGTACTGGTGTTAGCGGATTGTATGGAATGACGGGAGTGGTGTTGTAGTGCTCATCGTGCGTTGTGTTGTTATGTGTGGACTGGTGGGTGTAGTCTTCTGTGTGCTGTTTGTGTGGATATTATTTATGCCAGCCTAGAGAGAGATTATTGCTCTACTGTGTATGTGTGAGTTTTCATCTTGTTGTTGTTAAATCATATTTGTTGTCGTCATCAATAGAGTTCATCATTTTACAAGACAGTGTTGTTTTCGTCATTTTAAAAATGGACATCAAACCTCAAGCTATTTCGGCTACAACAATGATGAAGAATTTTGACGGTACTGGCGACGTAGTCGCATGGTTGAAGAAGGCAGAACTTGTGGCCAAGCTGACAGGAGTGACTGAGCTGCATGCGTTTGTGCCACTATTTCTGGAAGGAGGAGCATTGTCACTCTACCTCGAGCTCAATGAAGAGGCGCAGTCAAGGTACGATTTGATCAAATCCAAACTGCGAGAAGCGTTTTCCCCCAATCCAGTTGAATCATTTGCCATGCTGACGAAGAAGAAGTGGCAAGGAGAGCAAGTGGATGTGTACGCAAATGAGCTTAGACGACTCGCTGGCTTGTGCGGTTTTGTCAGTCAGGGATTGGAACTCTCGGTGAAGTAGGCGTTCATTAGTGGGTTTCCGGACCGAGTTTCGGCAGGACTACAGGAAGACGATATGCAGACAGTAACTATGAGTCGTCTGATCTCGAGGGCTCGTATATTGACACGGGCAGATGCTTCAGCTAGTTCTGGAACCATAGCGGCATGTGTAGCAGCCGGTGATGATTCAGCTGATGACACCGTGGCTGGAGCAGCTGCCATTCGACGTTCAGTCGAACGTCGTCGGAACGTCAACGGACGATGCTTCAACTGCGGAGGTGCCCATATGGCGCGACACTGCAGACGTTCCGCGATAGTGTGCTTCAATTGCGGTCAGACAGGACATGTTGCACCAAAGTGCGCAAAGGGAAACGATGTAGGGGGGGCTTCAGCGCCAAGAAGCTCCCCCTCTGTACAGTGGAGGCGCAACGCGGGGGTCTAATGAGTGCGAGAGTACGAATATGTGGACGAACAGTGACGGCTATGATCGACACCGGGTGTTCAAAAAGTATTGTGTCTGCGAGATGTGGCTTGGCATTTATTAAGGAGCCAAAGCGTGTCGTCACAGTAGACGGAAGTGAAATTTTGTGTTTAGGTACGTGTAAAACGTGTATCGTGGTCAATGGTGAAGAATTGCATGCGCATGTGCTTGTCCTTCCGGAAGTAGTGAGTGGGTTCGATGCAATTCTCGGAATGGACATCATTAATCAGTTTGAAAAAGTCACAATCACAAAACGAGGAGTGGAGTTAGGAAAGTTGCTAAAACAGCAGGGGAAAAACAGTAATGTTGACGCGTTTTCAAGCGTTATTGCTGTTAGCGGGACTGCAGTACATCCGAAGGAGGATGAAAACACCGAATGTTGCAAGATGAGCATGTCTGATGAAAGGTTGAAGTCTGAGTTCTTTGAAGACCAGTTCAGTGACAAAGATTTCTCAGCGAAATTGAATGGTAGTTATTGGGAAGTCGAGTGGTTTCTGAAGGAAACGTCACCTGTTTTGACCAAGTCAATTGGATGTTACGAACAAACGTTGAAAGGAGGATGTAGGGAGGAGTTTGACAAAGTAGTGAAGCGCTGGATAAGCGAAGGAATATTGATGCAGTGGTCACAACAAGTCAAGAGAGGAGTATCACCATTGTTGGCGGTTGTGCAAACAACCAAAAACAAAACGCGTCCAGTGATTGACTTCAGGGAGCTAAACGAATATGTCAGCAGTCACACTGGTGATGATTACATCGATGTTTGCGCGGAAAAGCTTCGGCGATGGCGACGAATCAGAGGTGCGACGGCGCTGGTTGACTTGAAGTCAGCATATCTCCAAATACGTGTGCATCCGAAGCTCTGGCAGTATCAACTGGTTAAGTATGGGGGCATAACATACTGCCTCACGAGATTGGGATTTGGTCTCAGCTCAGCACCGCGAATCATGACCAGAATTTTGCACAGAGTGCTGGAGAAGTCAAAAGTTATCCGTGAAGCAACCGATTCCTATATCGATGATATTGTGGTTGATACAACAAAAGTGAACCCGAATCATGTGGTTGATTATATGTGCAAGTATGGACTGATTGCCAAAGATCCGACTCCAATTGTTGGCGGTGCAGTGCTCGGTCTGAGAGTGCAGAGAAATGCAGCGGGCTTGCTGGAGTTTCGTCGGGGAAATGAGTTACCGCAGGTAGATCGTACACTGACTAAACGTCAACTGTTTTCTTTATGTGGGAAATTGTTGGGCCACTATCCCATTGCCGGGTGGCTCAGACCGGCGTGCAGCTATGTCAAACGTCATTCATCCGATGGTGGCTGGGATGACACAGTCCGGGAGGAAGTTCTGTCTGTTACACACGACATGCTAGAACAAGTGAAAAGCGAAGATCCAGTGCAGGGAAAATGGTCGGTTTCAGAATCGAAATCTGGTGTTGTGTGGTGTGACGCCAGTAATCAGGCTATTGGAACAGTAATCGAAATCGACGGAATCGTAGTGGAAGATGCCTCGTGGCAGAGGAAAAAAGATGACTTCAATCATATAAACGTCGCTGAGCTTGAAGCTGTATCCAGAGGACTCAATCTTGCAATAAAGTGGGGATTAGAATGTATAGAAGTACGCACCGACTCCGCTACAGTTTTTGGCTGGCTGCGTGCCACACTATCCGACGAGAACAGAGTGAAGACAAAAGGAGCTGCAGAAGTTCTTGTGAAACGACGACTGGGAGTAGTCAAGGAGTTAATTGATGAATTGCGTCTCGAAGTGAGATTGATTCTTGTTCCTACAGCAAGTAACAAAGCAGACTCATTGACGCGCATCAACAGGCAATGGATGCTGAAGCTCGAGAGAAAACCGGTAAACGAAACATGCGGCATGGCGTTGGGAAGAGTGAAAGATCTCCACCGTAGTCATCATATGGCCGTTGACCGAACGTTATCTCTCGCTAAGCAAGTGGACCCTACTGTGACACGTGAACAGGTGAAACGTGTGGTGAAGAGCTGTCTGGAGTGTCAGTCTATCAATCCTGCGCCGGTGACTCACGAGGCGGGCGAGCTGCACGTGCCAACAGTCTGGACAAGATTGGCAGTCGATGTTACTCATTTCAGATATCGTCCATTTCTTTCTATTGTTGATTGCGGCCCTGGAAGGTTCGCGATATGGCGAGAGCTGCGTGCAGAGTCGGCAAATGAGATTTCAAATATCCTGAACCAAGTATTTTATGAGCGAGGGCCTGTTGAACAAGTGCTGATGGACAATGGAACGGTGTTCAAGTCAGAATTACTCAGGGAAACCCTCGATGACTGGAAAATCAGCAGGTTTTTCCGAGCGGCTTATCGACCCAGCGGAAACGGTATTGTCGAACGGCATCATCGTACGATAAAGAGGATAGCGGAGAGAGCTGGCATCTCTCCGCTCGAGGCGGTATTTTGGTACAACATGGCGCCCAAATCGGATCGAATTGAAGACAAGGCGCCGCATCACAGTGTCTACACATATGCCTGGCGACATCCGGAGGTTTTGCCAGCCCACAATGACGACGGCGAGAAGAACTCGGGCATAGAAGTCGGCGATGAGGTGTGGGTAAAGCCACCTGGGGCAAGATGTACGTCGCATTGGTCAAAAGGAAGAGTGACCGGGATTCAGTCCTCAAACAATGTATCGGTGGATGGAGTACCGAGGCATCTACTAGATCTGCGGCGTGTGTATGATGAAGACAATAATCGAGATGATGCCGGTGGTCAAGACGTGGACAATCAGACTCCAGATGACTGTGCAGCGGACACGAACGAAGTGCTCGAGACAACTGACATACATAATGGAGCCGAAGAGGACCGGAGTGAGCACATTCTTCGGAGATCTACCAGAGAGAGGAGACGTCCGCCTTGGATGGACAATTATTTCGTAGGTGATTGATTGATCTTGAGATCAAGGGGGAGTGTGGTATTGTTGGTCAGAAATTGAACGCTGTGCGGAGGAATGAATGGGGGTGTGAATGCGTTTGCTGAGTTGAGCGTGAGTGTAGGAGAGCGTGTGCGCTTGCGAGCGTAGACTTGTGTGTGTACCTGTGTGTGACTGAGCGTAGACTTGTGTGTGTGTGTGTGTATGTGCGTCACTGTATTCATGCGTGTGATTCTACTTCGTGTTTGTATGTTTGTATGCAGCGTGTACTGGTGTTAGCGGATTGTATGGAATGACGGGAGTGGTGTTGTAGTGCTCATCGTGCGTTGTGTTGTTATGTGTGGACTGGTCGGTGTAGTCTTCTGTGTGCTGTTTGTGTGGATATTATTTATGCCAGCCTAGAGAGAGATTATTGCTCTACTGTGTATGTGTGAGTTTTCATCTTGTTGTTGTTAAATCATATTTGTTGTCGTCATCAATAGAGTTCATCATTTTACAAGACAGTGTTGTTTTCGTCATTTTAAAAATGGACATCAAACCTCAGTATGTTATTGATTTTACATTTAATATTAAACTTAATAGTTATCAGTACATTTTATTGTATTTCACATGAAAAATTTAGCATTAGTCGTAAAATAAAGATATGTACTACTTACTATATACTATACAGTTATGTGCCATGGTACGTACTACAATTACAATGCAGATATGTACCGTATGTACTTACTTTATGAGGAACTCTATCAGCTTGTAGCGACTGCGCCGCGTTCGCGACTGCGCCGTGTGTTTGATTATTACATTGTTATTTTATCTGTGTACCATATAGTTTATTTCATCATATCTTCTTATGTGTGTCTCATGTTTGATTGTAAATATCATGCCACAAATCTTGGCATGCATATTGTGTGACACTGTCACTGTGCTCGATACCCCGCGTTTTCCTTCTTCTTGCTGGCGCGCTCGTAGCATACACATCGTGTCTTCTCGCTCTCGTGTGATATTAAACTTGCATCAATTCCTAGTGTTTTCCACGCTAAACTGGTGAACCCGACGTGATTTTGTTTTAGTTTTTGTTTTTTTATTTCGTGAGTCATGCCCAACGACACCGCCGCTTTCCCGCACTTAACAGACGGCGAGCCAGTGCAACGCGAAGATGAAGGCGACAACGGCCGACCTGCCACATCATTCCGGCTGCCGCCTTTCTCGCCCGAGGAGCCAGAACTCTGGCTCACACAGGTGAGCTGCGCGTTTGCCGTTTCGGGAATCACTTCACCCGTCAGGCAGTTCCAGTTCTTAGTGGCCAATCTGCCGATGGATGTGGCCACAGAGCTGAAAGACGTCATCAGGGGGCCGCCGAATTTTCAACTTTTGTGCGAGAAGCTGACGACGCGCATGACGCAGTCACGAGCGGCCCGGCTGGACGCCATGCTGCGGCACCAGCATCTGGGCGACCAGAATCCGTCGCAGCTGCTCCGCCGCATGCGAGGGGAGCTCGAAGGGGCCGGTAGCTCTTCTGTCGACACCGGGCTACTTCGAACCCTGTTTCTACAGCGGCTGCCCAACAACGTCAAGGCGGCAATCTCTTTGCTGCCGGACACGACGTCACTCAGCGAGCTGGCGGCCGCCGCCGACCGCTTCATGGACGCCACACGCGCCGACCAGCCGCTGGTGTCCGTAGCGGCGGTGCAGTCGCCGCACGAGGCAGCCCGCGGCAGTGCCAGAGCGGATCCGGCTGTGCAGCAGCTGCTCGCCGCCGTTACAGAGCTGACCGCAGCTGTGCGTGAGATGACGACGGCACGCGCACGAGAGCCGGCACCAGGAGCGTATCGTCGACAGCGCAGCCGCTCCAGAACGCGCTCACCGCCACGCACCGACGAAGCCGACGCCGGTATGTGCTATTACCATCGTGCGTTCGGCCGCGACGCCATCAACTGCCGCGCGCCGTGCAGCTTCCGGCCGACTTTAAACTAGCCGCGCTGGGGCAAGTAGCGCCCGTCTCAGCGACACAACCACAGCCGCTGTTGTTCGTCACCGACCTGACCTCCGGCCAGAGTCTGTTGGTGGACACCGGCGCCCAGGTCAGTGTGTGGCCGCGCAGCAGATTGCAACAGTCAGCCGTGGTGAGCTCCGACAGCACACCGCGGCTGCGTGCGGCGGACGGTCGACCGATCACCGCTCACGGAACGTACCGCGCCACACTGCGTCTCGCCGGCATGTCGGCCGTCACGTACAAGTGGTGCTTCGTCGTCGCCGACACTCCGACGGCCATCCTGGGTGCCGACTTCCTCGCCAACTTCCGGCTCTCCATCGACATGGCGCAGCGGCAGCTCAGTGACGGCTCGTATGTCGCATTTTCGACGCCACATCCGGCCATAGCGGCGGCGTGTGGTATCATGAGTGTGAACCCCATGAACTGGGAGCACGTACTGCAGGAGTTCCCGACGATCACCGCACAGCCCGACTTCAACCGGCCGCCGGTACACAACACGGTGCACCGCATCCCGACACAGGGACAGCCGGTGTACGGCCGCGTCCGTCGCCTCGCACCGGAAAAACTCGCGGCAGTGCGGCGAGAGTTTGACAGACTGCTATCGCTGGGCATCGTCCGACGCTCGTCCAGCGCATGGTCGAGCCCGCTTCACGTGGTTCCCAAGGCGGACGGTGGTCTGCGAGTGTGCGGCGACTACCGCGCACTCAACGCCATCACCAAACCCGACCGGTACCCGGTGCCGTTTCTGCACGACAGCGTCGCCCAACTCGCCGGCTCCACCGTTTTTTCGCGGCTCGACATTGTGCGCGCATATCACCACATACCTGTCGCAGAAGAGGACGTGCCGAAGACCGCCGTGGTGACGCCGTTCGGCCTCTTTGAGTTTCGCAGGCTGTGCTTTGGCCTGCGGTCTGCCGCACAAACGTTCCAGCGTTTCCTCGACGAGGCACTTCGGGGCGTCGACGGCTGTTTTGCGTATGTAGACGACATACTCGTGGCCAGCAAGTCGGTGGAAGAGCACGAGCGACATCTGCGCGCTGTTTTGCAGCGACTCAACGACATCGGAGTGCAGCTCAACGTCGGCAAATGTGTCGTGGGCGTGTCGGAGCTAGACTTCCTCGGACACCATCTGTCTCACGCCGGGGTGGCGCCCACGGCCAAGAAAGCGGCCGAGGTACAGAGCTTCCCCGAGCCGGCCACACAGGCGCAGCTACGCCGTTTCATCGGGATGGTAACGTTCTACCACCGGCTGATACCGCAGGCATCCCAACTGCTCGCCCCACTACACGCGCTAATCGACACGAGGACGAAGCGCTCACAGAAGCCGGTCACATGGACGCCGGACGCCCGAAATGCCTTCTCCCGGGCCAAACGAGCACTCACCGACATCGTGCAGCTGGCCTTCCCGGTCACCGGGGCCCCACTGAGCGTGCAGGTAGACGCGTCCGCCACAGGAGTCGGTGGTGTACTGCACCAGTACGTCGACGGAGTCTGGAGGCCACTGAGCTTCCACTCGCGACAACTGACACCGACCGAGAGGCGCTACAGCACGTTCGGCAGGGAGCTGTTGGCCGCGTACAGCGCCGTGCGCCACTTCCGCCACACGCTGGAGGGCCGAACTTTCACCCTTTTCACCGACCATAAGCCGCTCACGTCAGCCATCGGTTCGGGAGCCGACACGTACTCGCCACGGGAGGTGCGCCATCTGGACTACGTGTCACAATTCACGTCGGACATCAGACACGTTCCCGGCGAGCAAAACCCAGTGGCCGACGCCCTCTCGCGCACCGTCGGCATGCTGGTCGCTCCGACGCCGCCGTTCGACGATTTTTCAGCACTGGCCGACGCGCAACAGGAGGACGCCGACACGCTACAGCTGGTGCAGGCCGCTGACGGGGATCACTCCCTGAAGCTGAGGCACGTGCCGCTCGACTGCGGGCGTCGTCTGTGGTGCGACTACTCGACCGGCCGGTGTCGTCCAGTGCTGCCGACGGCACTTCGGCGGCCGTTCTTCAACCTGCTCCACGACCTCGCACACCCGGGCGTAGCCGCCAGTCAGAAGATGGTAGCCGAGCGGTTCGTGTGGCGCGGACTGAAAAAAGATGTCCAGAGCTGGGTTCGAACATGCCTTCAGTGTCAACGCGCCAAGACACACCGACATACGCGTGCAGCACCACATGCCTTCCGCCCTCCATCCAGCCGATTCGCCGACCTCCATATCGACTTGGTGGGTCCCCTGCCGACCTCAGACGGGTTCACGCATATGCTGACGATCATCGACCGCTACACGCGATGGATCGAAGCAATTCCGCTGGCTCGCACCACAGCCGAGGATGTCGCGAAGGCGTTGCTGCGACAGTGGATCGCACGTTTCGGGGTGCCCGACTCGATCGTGAGCGATCAAGGTCCGCAATTCGAGTCGCGGTTGTGGTCCTCATTGATGACGCTTCTGGGTGTCAAGAAGAAGCGCACCACAGCGTACCACCCTCAGGCGAACGGCCTCGTTGAGCGGGCCCACCGGCAGCTCAAGGCCAGTTTGCGCGCGACCTGCAACAACAACAACTGGACCGACCGTCTCCCGCTGGTGCTGCTCGGCATACGCTCGGCCGTCAAGACCGACATCGGGTGCTCCAGTGCGGAACTGGTTTACGGCGAGCCGCTTCGTTTGCCAGGTGAATTGGTGACACCTTCCGCTGCACCGGAATTGTCACCCATCACGTTTTGTGAGCGACTCAAAGCTGCCATGCATGAGCTTCGCCCGACGCCGCCACGCCAGACACAGCACCAGTCACACGTGCCGCACGCCCTTCGTTCGTGCACGCACGTCTTTGTTCGTGCCGACGGCCACTCAGGTCTGTCGCCGGTCTACCGCGGACCATTCAGTGTTGCCGAACGCGACGAGAAAACGCTGTCCATCCGAAGCGGCGCCCGTCAAACCCGCGTGAGCATTGACCGCTGTATTCCGGCTCACCTGGAACTTACGCCGGGTGAAGACGGGCAATCCCCACACATCAACCGACCACCGACACACTGTGAGAGTCCAGGGTCAGACGCGCCAAAGTCCATTCTACGGAGAACCCGTCCGACGGCGTCAACCGTAAAAACGGTGGTGTTCGTCAACGCCCCGGTGGTACACTGGATACCGTCACGCCCCGTCCACCAGCAACGGCGCGTCGCGTGTCGGGGACGAAATTTCTACCTCCCACTGCAGCTGAACGTCGCGATACCGTCACCGACATCCACCGACGCCATCGACCACTCGGCGCCTGCGACGCCGCAGAACGCCTCGGACTCTACAGCGCCGGTGCCACCGCTAGTCAGAGACACCGTCGTTCATTACACGCGTTCCGGCCGCGCAGTCCAACTGCCGGCCCGCTACAGATAGGGGGGAGGTGGTGTAGCGACTGCGCCGCGTTCGCGACTGCGCCGTGTGTTTGATTATTACATTGTTATTTTATCTGTGTACCATATAGTTTATTTCATCATATCTTCTTATGTGTGTCTCATGTTTGATTGTAAATATCATGCCACAAATCTTGGCATGCATATTGTGTGACACTGTCACTGTGCTCGATACCCCGCGTTTTCCTTCTTCTTGCTGGCGCGCTCGTAGCATACACATCGTGTCTTCTCGCTCTCGTGTGATATTAAACTTGCATCAATTCCTAGTGTTTTCCACGCTAAAAGCTAATATATCAATGTCAGCTTATATACCACCAGCGCGTGTACTTAAAGTCTAGCAACAAAGCAAGATATCACAACTCAACACAATCACAACGCAGCATGGCCCACTAAAACACCTTCATAAACAAACACACACGAACGTTCTACGCAAACAACTGCCCTATGGCGCGCACTCTATCAGCCAATATATCAGTGTCAGCGTATAGAGCCACTATTCTCGGAGAGCACTCGCGAGCAAATCGTGCACACACACACACATCTACAGAAACATCACACTTTCAGAGACGGTACATTCCGTCTTATGGCAAGTGTTCAGGCATCATGTGCGAATGGCGCTTGCCGTTGCAACGGCACCTAGATACAGGCCGTTTCACGAAAGTATGACGTCATCGGTTCAAGTGATTGACTTGTACGGGCGATACGCGTTGATATGTGTTAATGCGGGTGTTTGACTGACATTCCGGTTGAGCTGACTTGAAAAATTATGTGACCAACATACAAAGCTTCAAATACAATTGCAAATGGAATAAGTTATTCCATTTAAGGAATATTTCAGTTATTCCGAATAACTGAATAAATTATAAAACCACACAGGCATGAAAAAAGTCACAACACAAGCATGCAACCACTACACACGAGACAATGTGGAACGTTTCCGCTTCAATTTCTCTCTAATTACTCGTGGATGAATGTCTGTCACAACAATTATTGTTCAGAAGAATATTTCACACACTTTTTGTAAATCATGATGTTGAGAACAGTACAAGAAGTCAAGCATAACACCGCAATCACTCAGTTTTTCTAGTACATGAAACCAATCTATTGCTCGCTGGTTTCCAACAATACTCATTTTAGCATACTTAGTAGACTTCTGAACAGTTAAAACCAAAGCAAAACAATATTATCAACATCACTAGAATATAACAGACTTATCTAGGTGACTTATCTAGTATCTAGGTGGCGTTGTCTGTACTATGTTTAATATAGTACGGTATATATTTGTGTATATGGTGTCTATTTGTGTGTGCGAGGTAGTGTGAGTGCATTTATGTTGTATGCACGTGCTATGAGCGAGCAGGGGGATGCAGGGGGTTGGGCAGTGCGCGCCATAGGGCAGTTGTTTGCGCTGAACGTTCGTGTGTGTTTGTTAGTGAAGGTGTTCTAGTGGGCCATGTTGCGTTGTGATTGTGTTGAATTGTGATATCTTGCTTTGTTGCTAGAATATATGTACACGCGCTGGTGGTATATAAGCTGACATTGATATATCAGCTGATAGAGTTCCTCATAAAGTAAGTACATACGGTACATATCTGCATTGTAATTGTAGTACGTACCATGGCACATAACTGTATAGTACATAGTAAGTAGTACATATCTGTGTTTTACGACTAATGCTAAATTTTTCATGTGAAATACAAGAAAATGTACTGATAACAATTAAGTTTGATGTTAAATGTAAAATCAATAACATGCATTGTGGTTCTAGATCTGACAATTTTGATTTCAGTTGGGACAATTTAGATTTCAGTTGGGACAATTTTGATTTCAGTTGGGACAATTTTGATTTCAGTTGGGACAACTTTGATTTCAGTTGGGACAACTTTGATTTCAGTTGGGATAATTTTGATTTCAGTTGGAACAAATACAATTGTAAAAGGTATATATCATGCTATAAACTTCATGGGCCACAACTGGTTACTGATGATCGATGCATACACGAAATACCCGTGCATCCATACGACTACTTCGATTTCTGCTAAGTCTACCATTGCATTGCTGGAGATAGAGTGCGCTCACTTAGGATATCCTCATACGCTTATCACAGACAACGCTGCGTCTTTCAAAGGTGATGAGTTCGAGTCGTGGTGCCGAGAGAAGGGTATAGTGTAAATGACCGGTGCACCATATCATCCCGCAACCAACGGTGCCGCTGAGCGCTTAGTTCAGTTTTTCAAGCAGGCTTTGCGAAAATCCACGTTGCCGCCACTGCAGGCTCTGCAACAGTTCTTCATGTTGTACAGACGCACTCCTAATTCGAGCGGTTATTCCCTAAGCGAATTGCTGAACGGGCGACAAATCCGTACAATGGTTGACACACTTCTACCGTCACCCGCTCATGTAGCACAGGAGAAGCAAAACAAGATGTCTAACAAGTCCTTTCAGGAAGATATGGCCAAAATAGTACCTTCGTATCGAGAAGTTGATGCATGTTATGCTCTCTACTATGGTCCGCGCCGTGATCGGGATCCTCGATGGGTTCCAGCAATCATGAGAAAGCGTCTAGGAAGTCGCAGCGTCACAGTCAAGGTGGTAACCCAGGGCCCCATCTGTAGGCGCCACATTGAGCAGCTGCGGCCGCGACACACATCCGAAGAGGACACAGAACCAGGAGAAGACCTGCATGAATCATCACACTCGAGTCAACCTGATGAGCCGCTGCCGAATCCGAAGAAATGTCAACGTCGCGTTCGTTTCGCTGAAGCAGAGCATGCTCCGTATAACTCGCGTAGATCATCGCGTGTACCTCAACCGCGTCATTACTGGCAATGTGATGTTGCCGCCTGGTCGTAATCTCAGGCTACGTGGGAGGTGTTGTGTATTATATTCTTATTATAATTCGGTTATGACGTCATTCAATTCATGCGCGTCTTTTGTCTTCGACATTTATGAAGATGGATATACAGTGGGTGCGTGCGTGCGTATATAGCAGGTCGTAGTGTTCATCATTTGCTGTGTGGATTTCTTGTGTTTATGTTGTTTTTGTGAATATTGAAAGGATGTATATATACGTTTGAATTCTTGCAAACTTGTATTTTTCTGAGTAATCGCTGAAAGTGAAGCACAGATACAACTAACAGCAGAAAGATATAACTAACAGCAGAATGTCTTACTGGAGAACGACGGTCCTGCAAGAAACAAGATTCATAGAGAAAAAGCTTGCTCAAACACATTATTTCAATTAATATTACGTAATCGTTCAAAATAACACACTGAATTTCAATATGATCGTTGGTGTTGTGCGTATTCATCATGCGAATTCAATAAAACAACACACAATAGAGCAGAACAATGAGTAAAAAATTAGAACTAATGTTGAGCATTATCCATGAACCTACAAGATACGTGCATTGAGAAAGTTTGAGAACTACGCTTCTACAATATGAGCACTGCATTCAATGGGACCACTCCAGTGAGTGATGCTATCATCATAACAACCACGTTACACCACGGTTACAAGCTGGACCATTACTAACACTCCTATCTCTCCGTCACAACAATACAGTCCAGGTGACAGCTGCCACCAAATTGCTACCGCTGACACAACTATTAATTGTTGATAAGCCTGCGTGAATAACAATGAGCTCAGTCAACCATGCCTTCTTCATGTGACACAATCTGCTGCTCTTGCGACTGTGAGTGATGCGGTGAAAATGACACATGTAGCCATAGTGACGTCACGATCAATAGGCTCATCCTTGTGCAGTGAGCTCAAACATAAACAAGCACAAGAAAATAAAATACCACTCTGAACGAAACATACACACAAGCACACACACGCAAACACACACACACACAAGCACATGTTCTAGTACACGTAAAGCACAACCACTCAGGCGTAATAAGCACACGCTCTCACAACATGGACGCGCACACATTGACCAGCAGCAGAGATTGTATACTGGAAGCTAGAATTGCGTCATACACATACACACACACACAGACATGTCACTCAATACGTACTTGCTCTGCCGACCATTTGTACGGCTCGTACTCCTTTACGAAACAGGGCCACTGTGTATGACACCCAAGTCGTCCACACACACACGCACGCACACATGCACACACGCATACACACACAGGTACATGTCAAGCTAATAAAGGGGGTTAACGGGACTGTCGATGTGAGGCACTACTAATGACTCAGTTGATGATGAGGTGGTGATAAGATGATGATGTAATGATGATGGCGTGATAGTGATAGTGACGACAACAATGCCCAGAAAAATGATGATAAGCGAGATGGTAGCCATGCCAGTGAACTATAAAACAATGATGCCAATATAATAATGATGAGGCTAGTGTTAGTGATGAAAAAATTATGATGAATATAATGATAATGAGGCTAGTGTTAGTGATGAAGACATGATGATGATTATAATGATAATGAGGCTAGTGTTAGTGATGAAGACATGATGATGATTATAATGAGGCTAGTGTTAGTGTTGAAAACATGATGATGATTATAATGATAATGAGGCCAGTGTTAGTGATGAAGGCAAGATGGTGGTGATTATGATGATGAGGCCAGTGTTAGTGATGAAGACATGATGGTGGTGATTATGATGATGAGGCCAGTGTTAGTGATGAAGACATGATGGTGGTAATTATGATGGTAATACTGGCAACATATCAACATTGCATCTAAACTGCGAGGCCACACTACTCAGTACATAACACAGCATCACACGGGCTTATGTTATGAACGACATAACTCGATGTGATATACTGTATAACTGAGTGCCTACCTCATCAAGTGTACTGCCACGCTATACACAACAGTGCTGAGCAATGAATGATTTATCCTAACGTTGATTGCTTCAGTAAATTTCACTTGATCTTACAAAAATTATCTGCAGGTGTACATATTGCAGATGAATACATGGATGCAGATAATAATTTCTTCAAACATAACAGCTGGTACCTATGCGAATGTGGTCTGAGATTCATTGTGCAAATTTGTGCTATATTCGCAGTTGAGCGTAGGTCCTTTCGCCTTGAAACATTAGTACTATATAGGTAAATCATAGAATGCATGATAGCTAGTTGAATAATATCACAGTGCATGGAATCATATATAGACATACACCTGAATATCAGGGCCCACACACACACACACACACACACATACACACACACACACACACACACACACACACACACACACACACACACACACACACACACACACACACACACACACACACAACTGTTTTGTTTCGGCATTATTGACAAGTGCCAGATGGGCGGTTAGTAGCGACAATGCTTACAGAAAATCACTGCGAGTTAGAATCACTGCGTAATTGGAAGTATTACTCTGCACTACACAGTTAATATCACAACTCAATTGAAAGTATTACTCTGCACTACACAGTTAATATCACAACTCAATTGAAAGTATTACTCTGCACTACACAGTTAGTATCACAACTCAATTGAAAACATTACACTGCACTACACAGTTAGTATCACAACTCAATTACCACTCTTCACTCCGTTTATCCGCTCGGAAAAAAATAAATTCCGTATAGTACTCTGCGGATTACTGGATGCATCTGAAAAATATTTTTACATTTTGCAGATATAGCATCTAGACACTACTACAATCTAACAATAACAATAATAAATATGGCAACACGCATTTATATATTCTGAAAGCATATGATTTATATTAACCAAAGCACAAACATATGGGCTTTAAGTGAACCTTAATTTTAATCTAATCTCAGCACGTTAATAACAGTGTTAATAGAGAAGAAATAGAAAACATTACGACTTGTCCATAAAAAATAAACCCACACTGAACTGTTATGATAGTTCCATTCTGAGTAGTTGTGATGTATGACAACAATCAGTGTATGTACAAGCAGGGGTCAATTCATACCAGGCAGAACAATGCAAATGCAGTGACTATATCATTACAATGCACAGTAATATACTGCAGCATGTGCACATTGAAATATATACAGAATTGCATGACAAATGTATATACACGCTGGTGATTCGAGTAATTACAGGTGTAACTCACAATTTTTGCACTTGCATTTCTTAATAAGAGTCTCATCTTTGATGTCATCGTGACATGATTTGCAGTAGTACCACGCCCTATCAGCAACAGCAGAACCCACACACACACACATACATACACACACACATACACACATACACACATACATACACACATACATACACACACACATACACACACACAAAAATTCATTAAAAAATAGACTTCAAAAATACACACAAGTTAAACACAAACGAACAAGAGCAATACAGTCCATAAATGTCCACTGCAAACAATTTATTATGCAATAATTATATTATATTTAAATATAATCAGCTGATGAATCTGTGTTTGTGTGATTGTCTACTAGGGAAATGTCCGTTCAGGAGGAAATATTTGCATGTTCTCGTGTTTGTGGCATGACACACACTTTGATCAAAGTTAATACATGCCAGTAGAACGGTGCTGAGTATAGTGTTGCTGGAATGAGTGAGAAATAACTGACCTTTTGACCTCGTCTGCAGACTGGGCAATGAAAAACCCCTGTGTGTTTGGCTGCAGTTTGTTATGGCGAGGATTTATTGCAATCTTGTTATCTGCCTTGTCTTCGCTGCGAATTTCAACAGCCAGTAGCAATAATTTCAACTTGGTAAAACACAACCTACCCACCATCAACATACCCACACACACACACACACACACACACACACACACACACACCTCTGTTGATAACAGAAATGTCGCAGAAAAATAGCAACATAGCTCAATTGAGCAAGCATATGAATAAATACATTCGCCAATGCCTTCATATCCGATTATATATATCTAATATATGCTCCCTGTCCCGTTCATATTCACATAAAGTATTGATAGAAGATGCACACACTCAATCTATACTGCATCTTCCCGCACCGCGTGAAATACGCGTGAAAAGGCAACATTATTGAAATTTAACCTGGCAGATTTGCATATTTCCAATCATTTATGCAGATAGCCCTTGCACTTGCAATATGCATCTTTTATCGCAATATTTCGCCACTATTTACATAACTTTGCTGGAATTTCGCACAAAACATTTGACAATTTGAAGTATGCGAATGTGAAGCGGGCTGCACCACAAGTGCTTGCAATATTTGTGGCCAGTGCGAGCTCAAGCTTGTGTGTTATGCATGTGATCAAACAAATCACTCAAAAATTGTGCATTGAAACATCGACACAAACACAACATATAACACACAAACACAACATATTACACACAACAACAGCAAATAACAAACCAAACGCACACAACAAACAGCACACACACACACACAAACACAACCAATAATACACACACACAAATACACACAGACACGCACACAAATGCACACGCACACACACACAGACACACACAAATACACACACACACACAAGACAAATACGCACAAATATACACGCACACACGCAAAGGCACACACAGACAAACACACACAAATACACACATATAACAGACACACATACACAAAAATACACGTAAACACGCACACACACACGCACACGCAAATACATACAAAAACACACACACGCACGCAAATACACACAAAAACACACAAATATACGTACGCACACACACACGCATACACACCCACAAACACCAATGTTGTGCTTGAAACATGTATTTTTTTGTGGCTGGAAGTTGACTTAATCAACTGGTGGGAGATGAAACTGTGAGGCCATGGACGGTGTGACTGTTTCGGTATTATTATTATTATTAGTATTACTAGTAGTAGTATTGTGTGGACGGTGGGTGTTTGAATTAGCACACACACAGAGAAAGAGAGAGAGAGAGAGAGATAGCCGGTGGGACATACTCTGACGCCAGCGGGAACGACATGCCGACAAACGACGGACTCAATGTTTCCGTGTACATTTCACAGCCAGTTCCTTGAAGATAGTCGTTCTGCCACGCCTGGGTGTCAGGCGACTGATTTGCACACACACACACACACACACACACACACACACACACACACACACACACACACACACACACACACACACACACACACACACACCACCCACACACACACACACACGTGAAGCGTGCATAGCGTGAATGTTGTGGAAGAGCACAGCTGTGTGATGGCTCGTGGGAACCACACGCCAATCAACCGAAATGCAAGTGTTTTTCTGCTGGTAATATTTGTGCACGCAAACAACACACCAGCACACACAGAAATAGACAGATGCAAAAACACGCAGCAAACAGAAATGAACATCACGCGATTTTTAGCAGAAAAGATGGCGGCAAACACAAACACACACACACACACAGGTCAGCGATCATTACTCTGCCGTTTGCTGGAAGGTCATGTTAACGAAGGAAGGACTGAGGGTAGAGGTGCGCACGTTGAACGAGACGCCGCTCGTGTAGAACTTCTGCCACTGTCTCACCTGATCGCTCATGCACTCAAGCATGCCCTATTTGATAACACCACGGCCCCGCCACAAAATTACCACGTATTGACACAGTGGCATGTACAAGCATAACCATGACGCGTTATCGTACATGTCACTAGACAACAACTATATGATAAACACAAGCATATAACCATCTGAATCTGAACACATACGTTCAGCTTGTGTGGAAAACTTCGGTGAATTATTGATAACCGCACACATATATTGAGTGCACAGTTATATCTTCAATGCATATACCATTTCCCGCACATCCACACAAAAACACAAACACACACACACACACACACAAGCGCACACACCCAAATACATAAGTATCATACGTGATTGACGGGGCCAACACATGCACACCCATGAGCCCCTTGTTTCGAGTATGAGTCAGACAGTATGCATACCCGAGACCACACAATAAGTATAACAGCAAGCCCAGTTCCAGTTCAAGAAGCCACACATAAAGCACATACTGTGCGGCGTCAGAGAACGTCATGTCGGTGAACGCTGCTCCCAGTCGCTCATTATAGATCTCCACAGATGCGCCGCTCATGTAATGGTACAACCAGCTATTTCGCAGTCCACACTGCACGCACACAGTCAATCTATACCACCAGTGCTAGCAACACGACTCCATTATACAGATTGGGCAGAACCGATTGATAAGTTTAGATGAGTCACTGCTTGAGGGAAAGGGAGTGTGGGTGGTTTTGTTCCGCTCCTCAGACATCCCCATTTTAGTAGCTGACATGGTGTGGACGGGAGTACATCGTGGCATTGAAATGCACGCATCTTTTGAGAGCAATCTGTGATTGCAACGCAACGACCTTTTCGGCGGCGGTTCAATATTCCACGGAACAATGTTGTTCCTCAGGCGAACAAAATTCGGTCCTGGGTTATGCAGTTGGAGCCAACTGGCAGCACACTAATAAGATATACACATGGCCGACGTAGGTCCATCAGAACACAAGCAAATTTCGAGAGGGTGAGAGCAGCAATCATCCAGTCGCCAAGACGTTCTGCACGAAGAAATGCCGTTGCTCTGGGAATCTCCTCACGCAGTTTGAGGAGGATTCTGTATATGGATTTGAATTTCCATCCCTACAAAATGATGATGGCTCAATAATCGAATCAAGATGACTTTGCCAACCGCCAAAATCTGTGTGAGAAGATGCTTGAACAGATTGCGCCCGAGGCAGCGTTCTTCATTAGTGATGAGACACTTTTTCACCTCTGTGGAGATGTAAATAAGCAAAATTTCCGTTACTGGGCTGAAAAGAACCCGCAAATTATCCAGGAAAGGCCACTATATTCCCCTAAACTTACCGTGTGATGTGCCATCTCATAATTTGGCGTGATAGGCCCATATTTATCTGAGGAGGACGGAGAGATCGTGGCCTTGAACTCAGAACGCTATGTTGCAATGTTACAAAATTTCCTGCAGCCCGGAATGAAAGAGATTGTTGAAAATGAAAGATTGGGGATGTGTGGTTCCAGCAGATATGATTTTTATTGACATGATTTTCTGAACATGAGGATTCTAAATGGTAGGTTAGGATAACCTCAAGAATAATACACTTTCTTCTCTATGTACCTCCATCACTTCTTTATATGCCTCAAAATTGTTCAATCGGTTCTGCCCCGCTCAGTAGCACCGCCTACGCATCAACGACCGAACACTGCACATCAACTCCCTATAAGCTCACTACCTCCCCACACCTAAATGTTTCTCAACTGTTTCTGTCACAACTGTGTCACAACTGTGTCACAACTGTTTCTCAAACTAGATGTTCCAACTAAAAGTTATTCACTGCTACTTGAATGTGGATTGTGAAATGAGATTGACATTGGTAGAAGTGGAAACGGCATTTACATACAGATTGGCTGTATACACACATTCACCATCTAGCGAACCACATACCCGAGCTGGTCAACAACAGGAATGGTACCTGGCCAAAAAATGTTTACAACATGCGTCAGCTATGGAGCCTGAGGCCTAACAAAGATAACATTATTAAATGACCAGCAATTCCAGGAGTGCAATGGCTCTCATTCTAATTGCCTTATTTGTGCGGATAAAATGCATGTGAACAGCATGTAGATAATTAATGATGAGTAAATCAGCAAAACACGGACTTATTACAGTTTAGCATAGAGCCGCGTGATAACAATATATCAAGGCCATATTATAAAATGGCAGTTTCAAATAACCACCTGATATCAGACTGCTTCATTTTAACCACTATCAAATAGAGCAGCCATATCATTTTCACATGTACACGCACACACACACACGCAGACATACACACACACACACACACGCACACACTCACATGCGATAATAGTTCGTGCTACGAAGCACATTCAGTTCTAATCAAATACGACTCATTCAATACCAAAGCACGCTGGCATGCGTGACTGTACCAGCGTGTGACATGTACTCGAACATTCACCACACCACACCACACACATTCACACACACATACACACACATATATACAGGCGGAGATATAGAGAAATCAATAGAGCGCATGTACCGGCAAGTGTGCATGACTTGATACCCCAACACTTGTTCATTATGCATCACCAGTTCACGATGTACACGCTCAACTCACACAAACACACACACACACACACACACACATACACACTAGGTTACATATCGCTAGGTTAGAGAAAGTCCAAAAAGTAGCGACTAAGCTGTTAACATCATTGAGTAGCGACTAAGCTATTAACATCATTGAGTTCGTTAAATTATGAAAAAAGGTTAGAGAAAATTGGGTTGACGTCACTGGAAAAGAGAAGGTTAAGGGGGGATTTAATAAACGTTTTCAAGCACAGCGTTGGTATGGAACGATTGGATAGGAAAGATTGGGTGGTTTGGAGTACGAGGGACCATAGGGGACACAATAAATGTCTACAGCAAACCCGGGTATTAAGGGATATAAAGAAGTAAAGTTTCCCAAGTAGGTGTATAGATATATGGAACCGTCTGGGTTAAGAAATAGTTCAATCAAACAGTATAGCACAGTTCAAGCATAGGTTAGATGAATGTGGGTATGGAGACAGGACAGCCTGAACCCTGCTCATTTCCTGTAAACTACAACTGTGAGTACAACTGTGAGTACACACACACACACACGTAGACAAGGTCAAGATGAGAAAAACATTATACATTCAATGCCCCAATTTTCACTGAATTTATGATTATAGTTTTGCACAGAGCTTGCGGCATTCAAGCGATATGTCAAACATTATGCTAGCATAACAGCGGCTTCATGATATGGCATTAACATGATAACAGCGGCATTATGTTGAATATCAAGATTTTGGCATATATAATATTGATCGGTAATTGGTACCAAATACCAATGTACAATTAAAGCCAGCCTAGTTAATTTGAATTCAATAAGTTGAAAATAAACAAGTTTTTTTTAATTCGGGTAGAGGGGGATAGGAAAGAAGACAGCTGTGGTAGTTCAAGCGGGGTGTCAACTCTGCTGAATCATCGTTCTCCCCCTTGGACATGGCAGTACAGGCAGGGAAAAAGCAGAGGTGCGGCTTTTAGTCGCCTCTTACGACACGCAACGGGTAAAATAAATAAGTTAAGAATATAAGTTGAGAAGTAATTCATTTAAAATAGATTTCCGTGAATCAATGAGCAAACATCCCTGCAAACTATTCATTTCACTTGTAAAATAATATCAGACACTTCATTATATAAACGGTGTGATTCTATCTTCGTGTCTAGCGTTGTAGCCGAGCAACTCTTGTGAAAAAAGACGATATCATGTTAGTTTCATATTTTCACAACATTTTTGTGCATCAGTGACTTCTTGATTTTGGTACCATATTGGATACGCCTTGTGTGCATGCTACACTATGATAAATAATGCAGAAATATATCCAAGTGTCAGGTTTAACTTTTGGCATTAACGTGCAACTGAAAATAAAAATAAAAACTGAAAATACAAAAAACTTAATAAAAGTAATTCAACCGAATTTGAAAGATAAAATAAAACAATATATAATTGTGCAGGTCTTTGGTTTATCATTCAAACATATGACCAGTGCTTGTCGTGTAATTACGTTACATAATTACGTTGTAATGTTAGTTTGAACTATTGAGTACCGTACATTGAAGGTGATAGTGGTGTTTGTATCAGTCGCCACATAGGTGGCGGTAGTAGTGCGCCGGGCCGAGAAAATCAGGGCTCGTTGCATCAGGGTCAATCGACTGTACTACAAATGAAAACAAACCGACAATGAACAAAACAAACAGAACAACGCAAATTGAAGCGTCAACGAAAATTCCCGCTCAGTCGGAGACAGAAGAATGTGCACACAAAAACGGACAGCACAATGAAACACAAAAGCCAGCGCAAATAAAACAAAAATAAATTGGACGTCACGAAGCATGCGAAAACTTGGAAATGAAACAAGAAGTCATGCATGAAAATAAATGGTGTGTTTGAAAGCAATTTGGGCACGAATTCTTGCGTCTGAGGGCCAAACATTTGTCAAAATACAAATTTATATTTGCCGTGACAAAATTCCGAGAAATATGCAAAACCACACTTGTTATGCAAATACGACTGTTGGCAACAGAGCAAACACACAATAAACGCACGACACCAATCTCATCAAAATGCTGAGAAAATCTTCAAATAAAAGACTACACTCGCCTCTCATCTACAATACATCTTTCATCCCAGCCAAACCGGAATTGCTATATTGAAAGCATATATTTGCTTGTTAAATTATGAATTAAAGGCTGAATTGAGAATGGCGTGACATGACGACACATACACCCACAACGCTGTGTTTATATGTGCCACTACATTGCATTATATTACCATCATTATCAGCATATTCGGTCGGCATTCACTCAATAACATACCGAATGGAACCTTTAATAGCGTGTACTATTGGGTGTAGAGCAAGTGCAGTATCGTGTCGTGGGAGGCGCTCACTGTTTTGAACGATCTCATGGCGAACAAGTTGGCCATCATAGTGGAGAAACCTGGCGCGAGACAACTCTGTGCGATGAAGCCTAGCTTCAGTTCTGACAAGCAGATCACGTCATCTCCGCGCTTCCAATCCCAACTTGGAATGTTCAGCAGGTACGCCTAGTATCAGCGAGATAACAACGAATCAATAGACACACACGCACATATACATACATACACACATACACATACACAAATACATACAATTAGGCAGCATGAAATGACACACATTGAAAATGGAGATGATAACAAACAAGGACACAAGTAGGATATAAACCCGCGCTAGCTTAATAATCACTATAAAACGGTGGAATTTGTCTGCACTTATTTGTCAGTGTAAATACCGTATCAGTGAAAGTATCAGTGTCAGTATCAGTGTAATCTGGATATTCTCGTATATTAGCATAATTGGTGAATTGCCGCGTTGAAGAGACACAGAAAACTAGACAATATTGGTGATTTGTTACATTTGGTTCCAAGTCAAGGTGCGTTTCTCGAATAAGAACCTAATATTGGTGGTAAACCCGAGTAAAGATGCCGGTCAGACCGACCTTGTTATGATATTGCATCAACTGAATTATGATGCGGATTTCGTCACTGTAGTTTTTGATGGAGATAACGCGCATTATGTTGGCAGCATCTTCTGCGTCAGGATCGGAGCAGTACTTGTTGGCCAGAACCAGACATGCGTCGGCCTCGTGGATCTGTCAGTGGCCGAGTTAACAAGCAATTTAACACACCACACTTCAGCACCAATGATCGATTCTAGCACAATATCACACTGTATTCTCAATGAATCCAGCAATATTTTACCATTACATTTATAATAGATGAACAGAGAGAAATGGGATGAAAGTATATGATAATCAAGTGATGCTACAGGTGGCGTTCCAGGGTGAAGCAAAGACGTATATCGCTCATAGACCATCGGTACAATTTGACAAGCTTGTGAAAAATGACATGCCAAATCCAACATGCATAAATTTCACGAGATGAAATGCATAGCAACCAAGTTATATAGGAGACTCGTGAAAGAGGTGACACTGTTGAGCTCAATATATCCAAATTTCAAGCAAGTACACTAATCACATCGTCTGTCTTATGAACACCCCAATCTCTCTTACTCCCGCTCTCATGGAATACATCTGAGTGAGTGTCAAAGCAATAATAATAATAGCATGCGATAGATAGCAGCTGATGTTCGCTCCACCACGCACCTGCACGTGCACAGTCGCTGAGATGTCGAGACCAATATCGCACGCAATCAAGTGAAATAATGTGGATTGTCATGCATATTATATTTGTTATCTAAATGTGTGCATATTCAAATGTCGTATCGTTTTTAAAAGTGTTAACAATTGTCAGCGCGCAATAGTACAACCAGCAACCACGCACGTTGTATGTGTATGCATGCGCGTATGTGTCTATATGTATGTGCCACATGTGTCTGTATGTTTGTGTGGCATGCCTTCTAGAATGTTCCATGTATGTTAAGTGACGTGTGTTTGCGTGCGGTATAGCTTGTGTGTGTGTGTGTGTGTGTGTGTGTGTGTGTGTGTGTGTGTGTGTGTGTGTGTGTGTGTGTGTGTGTGTGTGTGTGTGTGTGTGTGTGTGTGTGTATGTATCTGTGTGCGTGTGCGAGAGACTTAGCTTGCGCAAATAGTTCCACCAATCACAGTAGCCTACGTAATCGCGTGATCACATAGCGACCAATCGGTTGGCTACATTTGTCTGTTTCTATGGCCTGGCCAATCGTGTTCCAATCTTCATACGCGGTTGGGTCGATGCATACGCACGGTCAAGTTTATTTAAGTCCCGTCGTCTCGGTGCGTGGGCAGTTGGACTGGTACTTTGGCAATAGCTTGACTGACAGGGCTACTCTCTGTGTCTCGCTCGCCTTGTGTCAGTTCGACCCGAGCATCGTCCGACACATTGTGTTGGACAACGTGTTCGTTGCGATTGCTCGTTGCGATTGCAGCGCATTGACCTAGTAATATTTGTAACGGTACAGTTGCTGTTTCAGTGGAGGACTCGCTACACCACTGTTACGGAATTCTGTGCCGCGGACTTCGTGCCGAGGTTTTGCTGACCTCCAGCCTTGTGATATTCAATGTACTATTGTTACTGTGTATTTATCATATATATCTGATGTGCTACACCGCTCTATTTTATGTGCGCGATCTGAACGAGCTATCGCGTAACAATAATTATGTTACTCTCGATGAATGTGTGTGTGTGTGTGTGTTTTTTGTGTGTGTGTGTGTGTGTGTGTGTGTGTGTGTGTGTGTGTGTGTGTGTGTGTGTGTGTGTGTGTGTGTGTGTGTAGGTTTCGTGATTGACATCAACATCGTTACATTGACGAAACATGACGGTATGATAAAAAATCATACCAAACATCACGCTTATCAAAATAGCTGAAAACAATTGATTACACCACGTGACAATGGAATCATGGGGTCGATGTACAGGCACCATAGACCAGGTGACTTTGATCAGTTAATCTGGGTCACGGCACCATGTACCATCGTGTATACTGACACACCAACACACCACCATCAACATCAATATTTCCAGTGCCAGTAGTGATGATGAAGTGGAACAGTTCAGTGTTATTAAAATATATACGGAACTTCATAGAACACATATCACACAACACAGCCCACACAACACCAATGAACTATGAAACAAGTAAACAAATACCTACAATAAAGTCTGCAGTAGCAAAGTGCATGCTGATGTGAACAATATTCCAATCAACAACAACAACAACAACAACATATATTTAATATAGCGCACATATTTATACACAGGCGCGAAAGAGACAACCGACAGGAACATCACAGCGAGCAGGGAGTAGGCACAAATAGAAAAATGAAAACACGTTTGCAAACTGGAACATGCTAGATGGCCGTTGGCTATCAGATAGCTCATCCGCCCTTGAGCATCATACCGAGAATATGAACAAAACATGATATACGATATCGGAGCATAAATAATGTTCAATTAATAAGTATAATTGAGGTCCACAGCGTTTTCTGTTTTGTGATACATGTTCTGTTTCAGACTTCAACAGATCATGTATCACAAATGACTTACTTCCAAGATATGCTTGTGTATAATTATTACAAAATAGAAATTCCATTAACCGTCATGAAATGAGTACTGAAACATAAACAGCAGAAAAAGGATAATATACATTTACTCAACCACAAATACAACACATACACACCTGTACACACATACACACACTTACATATATATAATTATATATATAATTACGCATTTGAACACAGCAGTAGAGAAAGCTGTGTTCGCGTGTAATTTTGCGGGGGAAAAGCCTCACGGCCCCGGCTGGCACACCGCAGTTTCGGCCGCCACACGGGTTTTCGCAGTCACGGCCAGCATAGAAAACTGTACGGCTGCGCGCACACGAAACCCGCCTTGTGGCATTTGGGCTATCACTTTAAGAAACGAACCCATCCGTTTCACCTCGCCAGGGAATCGAGCCCTGCACCTTTCGTGCACAAAGTGTGCGTCTTGGCCACTCGGCTATGAGGCGGACTATGAGGCACACACTTAGCCACTCGGCTATGAGGCACACACTTACACACACAGAGGCAGAAACACGATCACATTGATAAACATCTAACCCAATAATCGATATATATCATGTGCCAAAATGCCAGACCGACTTTGCGTTCATGACATTGCTGCTACGTAGGTATGTCGACCCGGGTCACTGACCTTGACACGCTGCAGGTCGATCGGACTCATAATGCTGCCCTGGAAAAACTCGACGGTGGTGAAGTGTCGCTTGAACAACCCCTCCAACTCCAGGTCTGGGGGTTTTCTGCAGTTTTGGCACGATAACAAATTGTTGATAGTATTGTGGCGGTGTTTGTGGCAATTCAATGAAGAACAGATCAATGAAAAAGCCAAGAAAAACGTGCAAATGCAATCATGACACTCGCGCAGGGTGGGCATCACTCGACCGCTTAAACACACAATAAGTAACGACACGACCGACAGCAAACGCAGTCAGCTCAATGCACTACAGTGAGATAAAAGTGAGATAACAGTGGTCGCGCCGCATCTCCGTGCCGAAAGCCACAGCATAACGCGCCGCTATTTATATATCACGTCAGTGAACCTGCGCCTGTCTTAATGCTGGTGTAATGTCATCGGAAAACAACATTGTGACGTCATAGATTGTGCTAGTCGCGACTGCTAGTCTCAAATTGAACATAGCATGTGAAAACACAAATGAGAATGTTTTGGAGGCAGTGGAATTACGCATATATTCGTTCGTGTGAATACTAGCTTGGTTGAATGAATGACATTCAAATGTGACCTTGATATTCCGCGATGTCAATAATCAAGTGAAGAATCCCCGACCGGTTGTTTCAGATGCGAAAATTAGCTTTGCCCGAAAATCGAGTAGTATTTGAGTAGCAGTAAATAAAAACCAAGTAGTTGCTTCTAGTACAATTCAAACAACAGTTTCACTGTTGGTAATTGAGCAAGTCAAGGTCAAGTCAAGGTCAAGACGCTTCACACAAGGCATGAGACACATTCAATGAGCCAGAACACGGTGCTGTTTCACTCTGTGTCTGCTTCATATGATAATTTCATCTTGGAGATGGCCAGGCTTGTTAATCCGCTGATAAAGACAGCTGGTGGATTGACAGTGTTAAGACTTCACAAATAACATGTTTGTCTTGTTACAACCAGTATCTCACTAGTAAAGATCGGATGTTCAGGCAAAAAGCCATAAATGCATATATTTGCCTATTTTAGGGGGGTTTCCAGATAAATGCCTATTTTGCTAATTTGTCAAAAATATTGCATATTTTATAAAAAGCATATAAATTAATACATAAAGCTTTCAAGTATATGAATTTAGAAATAGATGTATACAGAGGTGATACATATTGGCTCTTCGGCATTGACGTTTATCTCCGGTACGCTTCTCGGATGTCTCTCTATGCGGGTTTGTATGCTTGATCGCACTCAGAGAACAGCTAACGTTACATCTGCTGAGTGGAAAACTAGGAATCACGTGTTGATAGAGACAGATTAGTGTGTGTATAGCAATGCACTCTCGATGAGTTCCTGCGTATAATGTTGCTTAATTCGATCTTGTAGTTGTATGTGCGTATGTGTACGTTCACATTCGTAGCAGAGCGGCGTCTAACTTTTCATGCCAGAGGGCATTGTTTGAGGAGAATCCATACTCCGACCTACCAGTGATGGTTGTCTGTGCGAGGTTTGTATTCGATTGTCTGAGTGGTTGTGTGTGTATATATGTAAGGGTTGTACATGAGCTGTGCTAGTGTGAACAAACGGGCTAGAATAACGTTCGGCATTTGTCAAAATGATCAAGTCTCATCAGACCAAATCAATGCAAACGGGTTTTGTGTTTATAAATGCACACCTTCTGATATTAATCCACGTGATTTGATAAATAGCACGACAGATATTATTGGAGACCACAATTACAGAGTCTGCTATACAAACTGTACAGCATAAATCTAGCTCCTGGTGAAAATAAGTGTGATGGCGAATCTCAGAAGTGCACTCGATGGAAATTAAGATTTTGTGCAACTAAAATATACCAAGGTCATTGATGGACAAACTCGGATCTGTGTCTTATACAGGTGCAACTATTCTTCCATACTTTAAATATGCTCCAATCACGTTTGTAGACGTTGACCCTCTCACTTTTCAATCTGCTCTCCGATCGTGGACACATTTTGACTTCTACAAACATTGAATTCATAGGTCAATATGTGTATGCTCATTGGATATTATGTGTTAGCAACGTCATTGGTCAATAAGTAGGTTTGTCTAGGATTTAATAAGCCTATATTTGCCTATTTTGCTGTTATTGTGCCTTTTTGCCTGCCTATTTTGCAATTTTTTAGTGCCTGAACATCCGGCATTTACTCACTAGCATAATTTGTCCATTGACAGATGCTTAGATTGACAGTGTAAATCTCCTTGTTATAACTATTCAAGTGTGTGTTAGCTTGTTTGAAAAAGTGTGCCGAAAAACACTGTACAGTCGAAACCGCTTAATATCATACCAGTTAATGTCATACCGGTTAATATCATAGTTCGGTTAATGTCATATCATCGTCAGGACCCAAACTTCGGCCCTATGTTTTACACAGGACCAGATACCGCTTAATGTCATACCGGTTGATGTCATAGTTCGGTTAAGGTCATACTTTTAGTGGTCCAGTATCGGTTATTGTCATACCCCTGTGTTCAGCCAGTCCATGTGTTTTGTGCGTTTGCCCATTCAGTCAAAAACATATCTATTCTTTGCGCGTAGTGATTGTGACATCAGTGATGGGAAAGCGTACCGAGTTCACGCTGCAGGATAAGTTGCAAAACTTGTACCAGCTCAATGCTGGCTAGAAACAAACGATCATTGCAAAGGACCTCGGCTGCGATCAAGGAACAATCTCAAAAATCAGGAAGAAAGAGAAAAAAATCGAGACATTGCGGTGACCAGCAGCAACCTGTGTCGGAAGCGCAAGAGATGGAACAATCTTGCAGAGGTGGGTGAGGCCGTGCTCATTTGGTTCCACCGGATGCGCGCCAAAAATGCGCCTGGGAATGGGCTTCTTATGATGGAAAAGGCCAATTAGTCGACAGTTGAGATGAATGTGGCATTTGAACCGTCAATTGGCTGGCTCGGCCGGCTGAAGCAGCGGGAAAACATCAGATTTGTGAAGGCGCAAGGGGATAAATCGGCGGCTGATTTGTTGGGGGAAATGGAATGTATGGCAAGCGTGCTGCCCAATAAGCTGGACGGCTATGCGCCCAGGGATATTTTCAATGCAGACAAGATGGCACTGTTCCATGGAGAGATATAATAGTTATTCACGAAGTAATGACTTGTTTACTGTGCATTATTTTTACATTTCTGATGTTTGTAAACATAAACCGACTTATAAACACAAGTTTGGAGTAGAAAAATGGTAAAAAAGATTGAGTTTAGTTAATGTCATAGTTCGGTTAATGTCATACTTTTCGCAGGTCCTGACGGTATGACATAAGCGGTAGGGTATAATCGGTTTCGACTGTATATAGAATGTTTGCTAGACAACACACGAAGATTATCGCAAACAAGTGGAATGTCAACTTTGTTGTGAGTTAACCTTGTCATCCAAAAGTGAATATAACCTTGAAGGGTGTGTGTAGTAGTGAGAACTCAACGTTAAATAGTGGTTTGACAATGACAGAAAACAGATGACTGTAGTGACGTGCTGGTTCACTTGCAGTTCGCGATAACATGCACTGACATGAGTTCAAGTTGCATTCTACTGGACAAAAATAGCCGCTCATCGAGAGCACTACACTGCGACAAACCGCATGCAAAAGTGCCGACCTTTTCAACCCATATGTTCCAGAACGTCTTATAAAGCCAATTAGTCGTTATCACTGTGGGAGGGCCACTCATTATGTATCCAAACATATTTCACATGTTTTCTTTGCTTTTTCGCTGCTCCTTCTGTTGGTCGTTTGCATGCCCATGATTCCATGTCCAAAAGGGCCCTAGATTAATGCAGCAATTTTATAAATACTTTAATTGACCAGTATAAAGCATGTTCCTCGGAAAAAAACAGTTTCCAGCATGTGAATCACAAAAGAGCGCAGTACTACCCGCATTAACATTCAGCTGCCTAATGCTGTATTTACTGAGTTATGTTTATAAGCCGACGTTCTGCAACACTACGATCCTCAAAGCACGTGCATACTTGCAAGCAGTTGAAGCATGAAGAAATAGCGCGCAAGCATCTACCAATTCAGTCAAGAATTCCTCGACAATTCGGAATATCGTAAATGTCTACAACATTCATGATAATCAGGCACCAAATCGCATAACTTATATGAGCTCGCTCTTCAACGAATCAATAAAATATTGAACTGGAGAACTGACTGCTGAAGTCGAGGTTAAAACACCCCTCAAGAAAATTGCATGCCGGTCACAAGATCGCTTGCGGGATAATCAGGCAGGTCAGGTCGCGGCAAAGGTCAGTTACCTTGACCCTGGCCAGGTCAACCGCCGACATGATAGAACCCTGGTAGAACTGAACTGCGGTGAAGTGGCGCTTTAGAAGGCCTTCGAGTTCCAGATCTGGCTCATCTCTGTGAAAATTTGACGCGTTTTCAAATTGATGCACTCATGTGTTGTTTGGCAACTTGGTCACGTTGAAATGCCTAGTCAGAAGTTGGCAGGATCATTTAGTAGCTGACTCAGTGGATGTGCCATGTATCGTAACCAGCATGTATCGTAACATACAGCCACACAAGAGCTGTCATCTCGCAGTCAATCAATCCAACACGATATCAAGCTAGCACAAGGCGATTAACACAATGAGCGCATGTGCTTGCACAGATACAATATCATATACACAACCATCCCCGCAGCAATGCACGCCCACTCACATGTGAGTGTATATACAGTGCATATACATACACGCTCAATCATAAAACACACTGACATATACACACACCAGTACAGAACAATCTCACACAAATTACATCATACCTGTACAATTGTTGTGTAATTATTTAATGTGAAGTCGTTTATTATTGTGGCTATATGATGACTAGAGACCAGAAAATAATCCGGTGGCTCCCCATCCACATGGGCACATGGAGATATAAACAAGAAGATCAAACGCAATACAATTCCAAGATAATTAGAACAAAAAACATCTGCGATCAATCTCATAATTTCCGGCTTCACTGTGATTGCACCGACAACACAACTCGTCCTGCTCTTCGACAATTCATTTCTCCTGCACGCACACGTTCACCTCACCGCCACCAAACATTCCCTTCTATCAACCAAATATATCCTCACAGCACACATACACCTACATACTCACGCAAGCACCGCCCACCCACACAGCGGTGCCTAGATATATGTGCTCTGTCATACGTGCTATACACCTGACTGTTTTCACATTCTCTCGAAAAAGTCGGCAAGTTGCACTCAAGCCTTTATTGAGTCATTGATTGTTTAACTGGCACAGTGGACCGCATGCATACAATGTGAAGTTCGGCGATATGACCTAGTTCGGTCAGCCAGGTCATTGCTGATTAATGGACCGTGACACGAGAAACACAACTGCCAATCTGCTCTGCTGTCTCTCTCAAATGTACCCACGAAAAGTGTGATTTAAACGAACACAAGAAAAAAGAGAAACGTCTATTCTGAAGTAAAGAGAAATAAAGAGATGGAAAACGAAAAAAGCACTCGCGCGCATAAACACTCGCAATTGACACCGTTAACACCACACACGATCACTCTCGCACCTCACACGCGCAAGCACAAACACAACCTCCCCGCAAAGCTCACACTTCCACGTCCAATCCTCACTCCATACTGCTGCAAAAATAGCCGCACACGCTGACAGATGAAACCTTGCATCATCGAGCGGTCTAATTATCAAGGACCCTTGCAAACTCACACACACCCTCTCTACCACACATGCACCCTCTCACAAGGCATTCACATATATACACCGGCTCGCGTGCAAGCAAGCATTTACATACACATTGCTGCAAATTGTGGCATACATACACACAGACATACAACAAATACCGCAGCGCATAGATACGAAAATATCCAAAGCTAAACACAATACAACATCCCCCTTTGATCTCAGCATCAAAAAACGTAATCAGAGTGCCAGGACGGCGGGCGCCTAACACGACCGGAGCGCTTCACTGTCTGCTGGTAATCTTCAGTACTCTGGCGTTCGCTGCGATGATCTTCAATCTCAATCGAACAGTCGGCGCACGTCCATCACATGCCGTAGAACCCCATCAAATTCCACGTTGTTCATCGAAGCTGTACCCGTCACTCAACCGGTTGTGCGTTTTGAAGTACAGCGTCCATCTGGAGGGGTAACCGCAACATATTCTCCGACATTGAGCTGTCCAGAGCTGGGTGTGCTCACTGATATATTCGTACTTATAACGCCGCCTTGTTATCTTCGACTGACAGTGATAGTCTGTTTAAGTTCCTCTTGTTGTTGTGCCGCGATAACCCAAATTTCCGGTTCAAGATGAATGTATTGTTGATACACAGCCAATCCGAACAACTAATTGAAATGGTGTCAAATGCTCACAAGCCGCTATACTTGTGTCGCAAAAAGTCCTAGTCAGACACTAGAACAGCCAACCAGCTCCTATCTGTACACACCGCCTATCAATGCCCTAATCCCCTACACCTCCTAACGCCCTACTACGCTCCTATGGTTACATCTCGAATGTCTCTGTTCCAATCCCCCATGCCTAGTCGACACCGCCTTGTATACGGACCCTCGGGCCTTTTCACGCACGCACGCAGTGCACGCAGTGTGGGTTGGCTCTACAGACACACATACAACAATGTCAGCCTCCTGGGTCCAAAGCTACCTCAATCAGGAATTTACGATAGACTCTAGTGGTGTTTATACTTCTGAGGATACGCAGGCCTACGCCCTGTTTCAACACATACTCAGTAGCAAGCACTCAGAGCATGTTTACATATATGCACCTATTCCGACATGAGCTTGACACAAGTCGATTGATGATACCACATTGCAGATACACAATAATCAGTCTCGCTTTAAAACAATGTATGATTATGTGCAATGCAATACACACGCACATACGCACCTGCACGACCACACCTAAGTACGAAATAAGCCTATGGTTAGTTTACACATTTGGATGCAGCACGCATGTGACAATATTTATCATCGCTGATGAGCTAGCCTAACAGAAACACAATACAAAGAAGAAAAAGAAAGATAATATCTAGTCCGACTGAAACGTTGTTACAGTACTACGATCAGGGTCTCTGAATGCATATTTGAATATCATTTTTGCAGGCGCCGTCTTTCCATCAGTATCGTCACGCGCTGCTAGGTTATACCAAAACGTCATTTCTATTGGATCACTCCCGGATCTGGCTGACATCGCCTTTATCGTGCGATGCATCCGCTCAGCAATTCCGTTGCCAGATGGTCTGTAGCTTGCTCTATAGCGCCGTTCAACAGTCCATTTTCTGCACAGTTCCGATCTGCACCGATCTGCACCGATCTGAACGCCGGACTGTTATCCATGAGGATTTCCGAAGGCGGGCCGCTCTCTACAAACACCTGTCTAATATGCCTGCATATATCTGCGGCATTCTCTGACACAATATCACGCAAAATCGCGAATTGACTGGGGCCAAAATCAATAATCGTGAGGTCAGTTTTACTCCGGAAATGCATCACGTCCAAAGCGAGTCGTAGCCAATTCTGCGTAACATTCAAGCACCCAGGCACGTGTCTTACGGGTGCTGGATCGACCGTCCGACGTTGCCGACAGGCTTTAACTTCAGATTGCACACTCTCCTTCACCGATAGGTCAACCAGTCTGGCCAAGTACAGCGTGCGGTTTACACCGAAATGCTGTTTCGCGTGCATTGTCTCAATGTCCACTGCCGACGTAACGCGGTCTATGGTGAGCCACGACTTTGGCACCCTAGTAAACGCATCGGTTTTGTTTCTCTCTGATGGAAGGTATGTTACGCTAAGTACCAGAGCTAACTCAACCACAATATCTCTCGCAACCGATAATCTCCTCTTCACCATCATTTCCGTCATCCCAGACACTTTGATTCGACGATCATCATCAAGGACACTTTTCAGCCAACGTAAAACTGTCACTGAATCTGTCATCACCTCTACACTTTTCAACTTCCATTTCAGAACCATGTTTAAACCCTTTATCACCACGTCTAGGTCACACACATGGATATGGGCAGAGTCTTCTTTCTTCCTTAACCAAGATCCATCTTCTGAAATATCTCCCGCAATTTCAATCGCCACTTCAACTGCGATACTGCTAGCATCGCACCAAACAGGCCCATTCTTGCAAGATGGTACATAAAAGTATCCCTTCACCGCATCCTCACGCGTCGTCCTGTACAGAATGTCCTTCATCATGTCCTTCATCGGCCTTCACCCAGGGATCTTTCTCCTACGCTTTCATCCCATATTTCTGCCTCATCACTTCTCTTCACGAAACTACATGCTGTCCTTAGCCAGCCGCATACTGGATAATGTCCCAAGACTCTCCCACACACCGAAAACAATTCACGACGTGATATAGTTTCAACACCACATAGATCCGGTAGATCATTTCCTCTACTGAACATGAGTCTGGCGTTGCGGTCCTCGTTTAGCGCTAAACCCAACACTCGACCTCTTTTTAGATCTTAAGGTTCTTTAGCTTCAAGTCCATAGTGCAATAGGTGGTAGACAACATCTTTCGCCGGAACGACACTTTCGTCAACAATTATATCGTCGATGTAGGATCAGTACCATCGTTTTCACGGTCATCTTGAGCAAGCACCTCAGATATAATTTTTTTCATCATCTTCGGCGCTGAGTTCAGTCCGAATCCCAATCTCGTGAGATACAATACGGTATCATTGTGGACTACTCGTTGGAATGGCCACAGTGACTCGTCTACCCTAATCTGCAAATAAGCAGTTTTTAGGTCAACGAGTTTGAGGCGACCAGGGAGTCTTCTCCACACCTTCAATGCTGCAGTGCATGCTGGAGCATCTGCTCTCGGTTGACTTTCTACGTATCTATTCAATTCCCTATAATCCATAACGGGCCTTGCCTTTCCTTTACTCGCTTGCACAACCGCCATAATGGGCAGAAATCCTTTCCGATTTTTCTGGTCGTCACACTTCTTCAATAATCCCTTTTCTACGTAGCTTTCCAACTCACTTTCTACACCAACTTTGTTTTTTATTCCTTCAGCGCTCTGATAGGAACAAATACAGTTGTTCAGAACGGGAGGCTGGTCATTGCTCTATTTCCATTTGACCATCCACATCGCGCCATCAAACACTGCCTCAAAGTATCTGTCCTCAATCCTCATTTCCTGTTTTGTAGCACTCACTGCCGCTTCCACGCCTTCTCTGACATCATTTACAAGGTGTTCACCATAATTGAAAAACTTGACACTTCCTTGTTTCCACTGAAAACCACCGACTTTCTCGATAAAATCCATCCACAGTATCGCATCAATCCCACTCAACAACGAAATCATCACTATACAGTCAACGTCAACTGCTAATCCGTTTACTTGAACTCGCACCACAGACCGACCAAGACACGCCACCGAACTATTGTCAACACTCGATACTGTACCGCACCACCTCTCTATGTGTTTCACTGCCCATGAGCCCATCACTGATCTAGAGCCCACCACTGATCTAGAGCCCCCAGTGTCCATCAATAACTTCACCGCTCTTCCTTCCACCACACCCTCTATTACAGGTTGCGCCGTTAGTGCGTACCCCGAGGAATTGCCGGCGCAGAAACTCCTCGGCTGGCGTTTCCCCGCGCCACCGGACAGCTCCTTAACATGTGTCCTTTCTCTACACATGACCAACACTCAACCTCAGCCTGAATCCGACGCCTCTCCGGACAAAATCCAATGAGATGAAGTCCCCCACTTTCAAAACAGCGTCTCTCATCGCGCCTTACTTTCGTATCCGGAAGGTTTCGAGAGCGCTTGTAGTTAGTCGTCCGAGCACAACTACAATCAGCTCTGTCCGAAGACTTGTAGGGCCATTGCACGTTCGACGATGCTGGACAAGGCGATTGCGTCGACACCAGCTGTCCAGTAGTCCAGTAACAAACGCTCTTAATAACAGCTTGTCTGACGATATACCGGCCAATCGAGCCAAATTTCTCAAATCTGTAATGAATACATCTACTGGTTCATCCCTCCACACTCTCTTGCAAAACTTTTCGTATGCCAAAATGGATTAATCGAAAACGCGTTGATAAGAGTGTCTTTGATCGCTTCTGAGTCCGCCTTATTGTCATCGTCTAACTCAGTGTTGACCGCCAGGGCGTTTCCCTCGAGAAGCATTGACATCAGCATTTCAGCATTTTCCAACTTTCTCAGTTGGACAACTAGCTCAAACTTTTGGATCCATTCAACGATGCCTATCGTGCCGTCGAACGGGCGAACCACGTCTGTCAGCTTCACATTCGCCATAGCCGAAATAGCTTGTGATTTCAAAGAACACAAGAAAAAAGAGAAACGTCTATTCTGAAGTAAAGAGAAATAAAGAGATGGAAAACGATAAAAGCACTCGCACGCATAAACACTCGCAATTGACACCGTTAACACCACACACGATCACTCTCGCACCTCACACGCAAACACAATCACTCTCACAACTTCCCCGCAAAGCTCACACTTCCACGTCCAATCCTCACTCCACACTGCTGCAAAAATAGCCGCACACGCTGACAGATGAAACCTTGCATCATCGAGCGGTCTAATTACCAAGGACCCTTGCAAACTCACACACACGCTCTCTACCACACATGCTACCTCTCACAAGGCATTCACATATATACACCGGCTCGCGTGCAAGCAAGCATTTACATACACATCGCTCCAAATTGTGGCATACATACACACAGACATACAACAAATACCGCAGCGCATCGATACGAAAATAACCAAAGCTAAACGCAATACAACAAAAAGCACATAGAGATAGACAAGAAGATACACATAGACAATAAAATATACAACGATACAAACATCGAAAGCTCATAAATGAAAGCACACAGACAAGATCACATTACGCTTTCACCAAATATCAAACCACATATCTAAGATGACATCACATTTATCAATTTATATATTTACTATACACATAGACAAATCATGCATCACACTTCAAATACGTATGTACACGTGTGTAAACGTAAACATTACGGACGCAATATGTGAGTGTGGGACGCAATGTTGTGTAGCGTGGACGCAATGTTGTGTAGCGTATTTGTTGCCGAGTAACCACTGTTTATGCAAATTGCCATGCAATAATCACAAACACACACACACACACACACGCACACACACACACACACGCACACACACACACACACATTGTATTGTTGTGCGGTGGTATTTTCAATCATAACATTTTGGCACAACACGCACACAGGGGTAAACTGGTATTACACCTACGATCCATTGACACGCGTCTATGTGCCCGCTGTCACCCAAATTCAACACGCAATAATTACCTAATTGCAATTATTTGGTTTTCGTAGTGCCCACATTGATGTGCATGTCTATGTGCAAGTGCAAGTGTATGTGCGTGTGTGTGTGTGCATGTCTGTATACATACGTGTGTGCGCGTGAAGCCCAACAAAGAACAGTGTAATGGAGCCAATAATTATCTGACAGGGCAGTAGTTATCATATTTTCCCTACTCTCATTTTGCCTTATCTAGCTGAATCATGTTAAATCAGAGTATCTAGCAGTGCATTGCAGAAATTACCCGTGACTTTCAATAATACACTTGATTTTTCCTGTTATTTTATGTGTGTTGACAATATACCTACAATGTTAGGTCGTATTATATTTCATCGTCCGTATCTCGTGCACGGTATAAGGCAAATAAGACTAACAACACTCCGCTGGCCAAAATACAAACAACACTGAACTCCGCTCAAATCATCAACAGTACTCTATAATATGCAGTTATGAACAATTACTAACAAGAGGCTTCTGCAGCAACCAGACACGTGTTTGCACTGATTTTCCAACTTGTTGGAGCTAGCGGGCTATGTTTGAAAATGCTTTCTATATTGAATTTCAGTATGGAATTATAGTAAAAATTCGGTATTAGTACTCAGCTTGACGGTGGCTATGATTAGGCGGTATATATGGGCGGGTGATATCGGCAATAAAACTTAGTGCCGACACAAGAGCCAAAAGCGGAGTTATTGAAATGGGAGAGTTTATGCATTTGTTTGAATATCTACCACAAATTTGCATGTCAAGACGCAAAATAACCAAACATTCACATAAACAACACAATTATTATGAAAAATATCCTAACTATATCTTTGTTTGTGATTGTTGCGGAAGAAGCAATTTAATCGCTACCTGAAGAGCGATGGAGTGCAAGGATGACAAATCCGCCCCTGGAACATACTTGATCTAAATCTCCGCTCATAGTTCATACTAGGGCTGTCAAAAGTTAATAAAGTTACTTTTTCACCTAAAGGTCACTTTTTCATAAGCTACCTAAAACTGCATGAAAAAGTTGTGTACGCTAATTATTAAAAAAGTTATTAGGTTACCAAAAGTTACTTTTTCATCGTTAGGTTACTTTTTTGCTTTTAAGGTTACTTTTTTATCGTCAGGTTACCTTTTGTTATTTTTCTTGTTATTAGGTAAGTTTACCACGAAGTTTGGTGACTTTTTGCAGATAAGAGGCACAAAAATGGTATATATGAGGATAAAATAGGAGAAGAGATGGAATATTAGGTCTGAAGATCCAGAAATGTCAACATTTCTGCTCTTAGGATTTAGCAATTGATATTCATCCTAATATCCGTGCTACTTGATATTTATATGTTTTTGGGTACGCAGGATAGTGTAATTCCATTTTAGGAAATGTCCACGAACCGGAGGGTTTCGTGAGATGTTTGGAGCGTGGTATAGTACGATGTGTGAGCTCTCTATACCAGATACTGCACTGTAGCACTTGACAGTACGTATTTACTTGAACGTTTTTGGGTACGCAGGATAGTGTAATTCCATTTTAGGAAATGGCCACGAACCGGAGGGTTTCGTGAGATGTTCGGAGCGTGGTATAGTACGATGTGTGAGCTCTCTATACCAGATACTGCACTGTAGCACTTGACAGTACGTATTTACTTGAACAGGAATTTGCACGGGATTTTCAGGGCGTGAGATCGCGCCATTATCCCACGTTTGACATATGGGAGGACGGGGGGCATTCACACATGCATTTACGCTCACAATAATATACAAACTGCAGTACGTGCTATTTGATAAAAAGTTTCATTGAAAAAATATAAAGAAAATTATTGCGACCATTACTAAAAATATTTACATTTGCAATTAGTGTATTTCGCATTTGTATGTGCTTTCCACTTAAAATTATATTTTGATGGTTATGCTTCGATGCTTTCGATGTTAGCTAAATGATGTTAAGTCACTTTTGGTTGTTTTTTGTAAAAATGGTACCAGATTCGAGAGGGTGGAAAAGTAGTACCAAGTCGGAAAGATGATAAAAAAGAAGGACTGGTGTATTTTCTTCCTTCAGAACTGCAAACAGAAATTCATCTTTTTTGAAGGTTATTTTTACGAAGGTTAGGTTATTTTTATGTTACTTTTTACAGGTTATTATGTTACTATATATGTTCACAAACAAACAACAAACAAACCGTGTACTTCATATAGCGCACTAATCAGCAAAGGCGTGATAAGCATGTGATAAAACGATACAAAAGTGATAATAACATTAAAACTCATAGGTTATTTTTAGGTTACTTTTTTAGGTTACTTTTTCTCGGAAATAAAGTTACTTTTTTCTGATTTTTAGGTTACTTTTTTGACAGCCCTAGTTCATACCCAACCAAAATTTCCGCTTCTGATTCATCAAATCGCTCCTGCAATCTAAATAACCATAGCAGGCTCATATTTGATATAAATTATCACTCCTGGTTCATAATTGATCTGAAGCAGTCACACATGCTGTTGAAGAGGCAAGTGATGTGAAGCACACTTCACACTGTGAAAAACGAAATCGCACGATAGACCCGCTGACCTGCACGCGCTCAAGGTCGTCCAGGTTCATAACAGACCCTCGAAAAAAATGCACCGTGGTGATGTTCCTTTTAAGAATACCTTCCAGTTCTAAATCTGGATCGACTCTACACACCACACAAATCTAGTTGTCTAATAGCCAAATGTAGAACCACATATGCCAAACAATTTCTCCCTTCACAGCAACCTCATGTAGAACTGTTATCATATTGCCAGTCTCCACAAATATTAACTGACTGACACAAGCATTAACTGACTGACACAAGCATTAACTGACTGACACAAACATTAACTGACTGACATAAACATTAACTGACTGACACAAACACTAACTGACTGAAATAAACATTAACTGACTGACACAAACATTAACTGACTGACACAAACACTAACTGACTGACATAAACATTAACTGACTGACACAAACATTAACTGACTGACACAAGCATTAACTGACAGACACAAACATTAACTGACTGACATAAGCATTAACTGACTGAAACTAACATTAACTGACTGACATAAACATTAACTGACTGACATAAACATTAACTGACTGACATAAACATTAAATGACTGACATAAACATTAACTGACTGACATAAACATAAACTGACTGACATAAACATTAACTGACTGACATAAACATTAACTGACTGACACAAACACTAACTGACTGAGACAAACATTAACTGACTGACATAAACATTAACTGACTGACACAAACACTAACTGACTGAGACAAACATTAACTGACTGACACACACATTAAATGACTCACATGTAAGACCCAAATGGATAATTTACCCACGTTAACATACACATTTGAAATGAGCCGTAATTGCTAAAATAAAATAGGATATCGTGTTGATTTACCTGTGTAGAAATACCACTTCTACATCGACATCTTCTCTGTCCTCGTGAAGGAAGTCCTTGAGAAAATGTGACACCGACTCGTACGTAATATGACCGCATACCACAATGTGTCTGTCGTATTCAGCACAAGAGAATAACATTTTTATCAACAATCTGCATGTCACGAATTTTTCATCAGCATTTACATAATGCGTTCAGATTAAATTTTATTGAAAATAATATTGATTGTAAAAATACAAGACAAGATACGAAGACAAGATATTAAGACAAGATACGCATGCCAGTGGTCTATACGAATACGTCAATATTAACCTTGGAATCAATAAAAAAATATAATTAATTCACAAAAAATTGTCTTCAATACACAATCAGGCAAAAAATAAAACCACGTGTTGTTTAACCATTAAAAATGGGCAAAAACTAAAATGGTATATAAATTTTGACTCAAGATTATGGCAGGAATATGCACAAATGAACACACAGATGTTGATAACGAATCGAACTACTTTGCCCGTTCGAGCACAGATAATGGTACAAAGAAAGATGGTGATGAAACGATCGAACATGACAACTGCTATCTGACATGCTCGTACTAATTGGACAGAGCCAGCTGTGTCATAAGACCGGGCCAAACTGTTTGTGATCAGCACTAGTTAATGAGGGTGAATGGTGCACAAAAAACTCGTTCAAGCCATGAAACAGGTATAAAGCAATAAATAAGCGAAAGAAGACAGAAATGAGCGAATCGAAACTAAAGGGGTATTTCTAGACAAAGACTTGGTACCCGTGCAATTTCTGAAACTGATGTTATATTCTTGAAGCTACTTCGAGTAGAACATACATATTGGCTAGCGCCGCACAAGGGTTTAAAGCAATTTTAAAACATGAGAGATATATATATATATATATATATATATATATATATATATATATATATATATATATATATATATATATATATATATATATATATATATATAGAGAGAGAGAGAGAGAGAGAGAGAGAGAGTGGACGTTGATAAGATAGTGAGTTCACTAGGATGTATCACTTTGAAGACGTGCATACCAAGGATCGAAAATAGATAAACACGTTGGATGAATTGAAATAAAAACGGAGAATGGCATAAAATTCCTGCCTCAAGAACAATGTTAGCTATGATATTAAGAAAGCGCTGGAATGTTTTGAACAGGAGTCTGCGAGCAATATGTTCACTCAAGTGCGCAGTGCTCAGCTACGACAAACATTTGTCTATAAAAACAGGATCTTGCGAGGAAATGCAGTGAATATCGTTGCCTGTATATAGGACATCATAGGAACATCCCAACAGTCCGAGAAAATCTGTACAAGCCAGGCGGATGGAAACAATAGAATCCCTAGTGAATTAATGGTTGTGACGCACCGAGCAGACATACCTTCTTCCTCGTTCATTTTTCAACGAGCCGCCGTACTTAGAACGATTGCCGACCAAATCAATGATTTCTGGAATACAGCTGGCAAATATAGCCTAGTGTACGACACACACAAACACACATACACGCGTGTTCACGTTTCGTCTAATGCTGTTCTACGAACACACGCAATTTGTCGCTCACTCAGACACACGCATATGTATATACAGAGACGAACATACAGTCAAATACAACTTCAATAAACCCTTGATTCTGGTCAGTATCCTTGTGGATTCCTAAAACAACGTTGTCATCAACGGACGTTGCTGAGAAAGGATTCACTAACAAACGATGAATATGAGTAATACGTCGCTGAATGGACAATGAAAGTGGTGAGGTTGAAAAGAACTTCTGAGCTTGATCAACTTGGAAGAATTGGACTGATCACTTTGCTCAAGTGGAAACTGTATAGGGCTGAGAAAAGCGGCGGCAGGCAAGCAAACTACAAGGATAGGTACCACAGCACACCCTTCAAGCAAAGTCAAGCAGGGAACGTATCATGCATGACATACTGCTAGAATAACAACTTCTAGTATATACAATGTCCAGCAGGCGGTCTACTCTACTCCGGAACTGTGCACCGTGGCGCACAACACAAGATACCTCTTGGTCGATTGCCTCGAGGAGCCATATTTAGACCTATTGCCGACAATCTCAGTGAGTTCGGGAATCCAAGAGGCGAACATGGCCTGTCACACACACACAGACGAGCACTATTGGAAGCCCTGGCACGTGAACATCAAGTGGTTGTCCAGTTGCAATGTGTCCACAGAAGTGCGGCCAAACATGCATGCGAACCGCATGCTTACATTCAAACAGAACGCTTGTCCACGAAAAAAACAGCATTGCTCATTGACACTGCAGCTCGGCACGATTACCAAAGCTTAACCTCTTGGACATTCAACAAGTGCACACATGCACACACACACGCACACACACGCACACACTGTGTAGGTGCGCATAATTGTTCGTCCAGACACATGCACATTTATGTGATGTTAACATTGTGTTAAATTACAAGCCTCAATATTTTGATGAGCATTCGATAATTTCGATAAATATTCGAGTTGGAGCCATTGACGAGCAAATGAATAGTTAATTGACCAAACAATAATGAAATAAGTCGCAAATAAATATGATGTTGAGTTGGAGCATTAAATGCACTGCTAGCCTGTCCCAGCATGTTCCTGTTCACTTTGTTCACTGGTGGCGCTGTATCTCGCTCAAGTGCGGCGTGTGAAGTGTCATCACAAACTATCTACGCACTGACTTACTCATCATAACAACCAAAGCAATATCACCACTGTTTTCACAAGCTCTAACCGCGCATAAATACAAACACGTATGTTAATTTCCACATAACGTTGAATACCGGAAGCAGTGATCTGACTAAATCAGATTAATTATCAAAGATGATTTTGCCTATTAAAACATTAGTATTCTCTGACATGCTGAAATAATTATACAAGCTGGATAATATTTTCACGAGAATGTGATATATTCAATAAGAATCCTGTCTAGACTAAGCATATTGTGATAGCAGCATTACACCTACACATCATGCATTTTAACAGAACAAGCGGGAAATCATGTCATAGGCTGTCCTGATGCATCCTCATCCCGAAATTTAACACCTGCATAGAAGACTGTAGTAACGTTGTTATGGCAAAATATATCAGCATCAGTTCATGAAAAACAGCAGTGCAGTTGAAAGAGGTTAAAGGTTAAAAGCCTTAGTGACAGCTGCTACACAGGAGGAAGCCCAAGCTTATGAACACACAGGTGTGCCCCGTGCAACTCGCTGCCACCGCAGAACCAGCCCCCTCCAAGCTATGGCGTCACATGGACTGCGTGGTGTAGTGGTATCATACCCGCCTCAAAAGCGGGAGGTCCGCGGTTCGAATCCCGGCGGAGGAGAATTTCATTGGGCGAATTCTATAATCCAACATCCCCTGTCCACCCAGCAGTAAATGGTACCATATATCAGTCATGTGTTGTGCCATGCATTCTGGGGAGGTGGCCCTCTCTAATACGTATTTCGTCCATATGGCGCCATAGCGTGGAGAGGTGTCGGTGGCATCGAGCTGCACGGGGCACACCTGTGAGTTCATAAGCTTCGGATTTTTCCCGTGTAGCGGCTGTCACTTAGGCCTTAAACCTTTAACATAGATGGAAGACGTATTAGAGAGGGCCACCTCCCCACAATGCATGACATAACACATGACTGGCACCTGGTAACATAATTTACTGCTGGGTGAACAGGGGCTGTTGGATAATAGAATTTTCCCAATTTAATTCTCCTATGCCGGGATTCGAACCAGGATTGATAGCAAATTTGAACAATATTCTAGAAAACTCTTAATTTCGGATCAGAGTTACCATGCAATTACTAAAAGAATGGGAAATATAGTCAAGCAGGGTATGAGGAATTATACTATAATGACGAAATGTTTCCAAATGCATACCACTACAAATAATCAATACAACCAAAAATAATAAAAATTGACAAAGCACGTAGCAAGTAGTAAGGTATGCTCGAAATTGAACTAAGCCTGGCATCGAATAATCAACCAGATCAAGCCACATACCAATATCAAGCCGTCAAATCATGTTGACATGACGGAAATATAATTGCTCATGATTGCTCGATGATTTTCGCAGGCATATGAAAAAAAATTCAAGCAGGGGCGAAATCGCAATGCCACATTGTCACATCAAGCACACACACACGCAGGGTATTGTTGCATAACAGAGGTTGCTATGGGCAGCGTTTGATCAAGCGTCAACTGCTAGGTGGTACTGGAGAGCGAGCGTGGTGAGCGAGCGAGCATGTCAGAAAATCACTGAGAAGCGGCAAAATGCATTGATCATGAGACGAAGGCAGCAGCCATATACAGCTTCACTTGTATTAATTGCAACTGTAAACGAGCCTAACTGCCCTGCCATTTCTATCATAAATATTCCCCATGATTCAACTAATTGGATGTTCACATACTGGAGGATTTTAACACACACACACTTATATTAACATCAAATATACATAAATAATAAAATACATGGATATATGAATATATACAATATAATAGGCCAAACAATAATTGAAGTGATATTTCATAGTAAATTTACAAGCATGAGCCTACAATGTTTGTCGCCACACTGGGAATTATGTAAGCCTCGTTATGTGCAGATACAACACCAAAATGTATATTTACTAGCTCGAATGCGTACATATAATTCACGCACATTTACACTGTGCAACAATGTTCGCTCAATTACTTCACATATCTTACCACCGCTGAAAATAAATGAATACAAAATAAATGAGTCAAATGAAAGCCTCATGTATTAACAACGGCCTTTTCCTAGCAATGCACTGCTGTACAGACAAAGTAAACCTTAGAAGTAGAACAATGTACAATTGCAAATGTAAAAGTACCAATGTACAAATGTACAAGTACCAATACACAAGTACCAATGAGCAAGTTACAATGTAAATGTACCAATGCACAAGTACCAATGCACAAGTACCAATGTACAAGTACCAATGTACAAGTACCAATGTACAAGTACCAATGTACAAGTACCAATGTACAAGTACCAATGTACAAGTACCAATGTACAAGTACCAATGTACAAGTACCAATGTACAAGTACCAATGTACAAGTACCAATGTACAAGTACCAATGTACAAGTACCAATGCACAAGTACCAATGCACAAGTACCAATGTACAAGTACCAATGTACAAGTACCAATGCACAAGTACCAATGTACAAGTACCAATGTACAAGTACCAATGTACAAGTACCAATGTACAAGTACCAATGTACAAGTACCAATGTACAAGTACCAATGTACAAGTACCAATGTACAAGTACCAATGTACAAGTACCAATGTACAAGTACCAATGTACAAGTACCAATGTACAAGTACCAATGTACAAGTACCAATGTACAAGTACCAATGTACAAGTACCAATGTACCAGTACCAATGTACCAGTACCAATGTACAAGTACCAATGTACAAGTACCAATGTACAAGTACCAATGTACAAGTCCCAATGTACAAGTACCAATGTACAAGTACCAATGTACAAGTATCAATGTACAAGTATCAATGTACAAGTACCAATGTACAAGAACCAATGTACAAGTACCAATGTACAAGTACCAATGTACAAGTATAACTGTACAAGTACCAATGTACAAGTACCAATGTACAAGTACCAATGTACAAGTACCAATGTACAAGTACCAATGTACAAGTACCAATGTACAAGTACCAATGTACAAGTACCAATGTACAAGTACCAATGTACAAGTACCAATGTACAAGTACCAATGTACAAGTACCAATGTACAAGTACCAATGTACAAGTACCAATGTACAAGTACCAATGTACAAGTACCAATGTACAAGTACCAATGTACAAGTACCAATGTACAAGTACCAATGTACAAGTACCAATGTACAAGTACCAATGTACAAGTACCAATGTACAAGTACCAATGTACAAGTACCAATGTGCAAGTACCAATGTACAAGTACCAATGTACAAGTACCAATGTACAAGTACCAATGTACAAGTACCAATGTACAAGTACCAATGTACAAGTACCAATGTACAAGTAACAATGTACAAGTACCAATGTACACGTTCCAATGTACAAGTTCCAATGTACAAATAACAATGTACAAGTCCCAATGTACAAGTCCCAATGTACAAGTACCAATGTACAAGTACCAATGTACAATCACCTATGTACAAGTACCAATGTACAAGCACCAATGTACAAGTACCAATGTACAAGCACCAATGTACAAGTACCACTGTACAAGTACCAAATGTACAAGTACCAATCACAAGTACCAATATACAAGTACCCACAAATGCCAATGTCGAGTTTGGCACACGAATATTGACTTGACTAATTTGCATTCGATGACACTTTGAATAAATAACAAATGTGCCCAAAATAATGTTGGCTGAGAATCAGATAAGCCAGGATCCTCCCTGTAGCCTGGTTTGGGTCAAAGTGCGATTCCGCTGGTCAGGGAAAGCCTTCCTGGGGTGTACCACCACTTGAAAGACGAATTTCTCCTCATCCTTTGTGAGGGATACGCTGAACTCCTGGATAACCGCAACTCCTCTTTCTGTGTTGTCATTCCCAACAGCGAAGTTCAGGAAGATGTGACAGGGCCGCTGGAACCCCTCGTTCATCTACCACGAGACCGGTGACAGATCAATGAAGGTCTCATCCAAGCGCAGCTTCCCGAAGAAGTGTGGAATGTGTCCACTGAAGAAGTATTCCAGGTGGAGATATCGGACCGACTTCTTCTAATGTGTGACCTATTTCGGAGCCGAGTACTCTACGTCAATTTTCTCTCACCGTAGGGCAGTTCAACCTGCCTAACAAGTCAACGGCGAGCAGTTGGGCGCCTCCGATCCCGGAAATGATGATTGGGAGACGGTCCACCTGTTGTTTTATGGGCAGGTCCATTATGAACTTACCATACTAGTGGACCACCAGCGGAGTTCCTGATCGAAGCTCTTCTCTGATCTGTGAATCCATGTCCGTGAGATGATTCAAGAGTCGGCGTTGAATGCATGAGAGGTTGATTTTTAGTTGACTTTAGGTCTTCAATGTTGTGGTATTGGGAACGCGCGCATTCAGTCAGCATGTATGTGACGAACGATCTGTCTTCTTGGCTTGATGCAGCGTGGCTTCAGCGCTGAAGAAACTATGTTCTTCGTAGTTCGATTCGCCCGATTCGCAGGGCTCGCTCTTCCAACCGTTACGCATTCTTCATGAGGTAACAGCTGAAGTGCTGGAGCTGGACGACGGCGAAGACTCGAGCTGCGCAATAGATGAGGAAACGGCAGCCTCTTCTTGTTTGCAGGGGGAGTAAGCAACAACCTTTTCCAATCAAAGGGATCGCCTCGCCTCGTGAGCAGGAAGGACGGAATCGACGCCGCATATCTTTCTCGACGTCCTGGCTCTTGTTGAGCGAGGAATTATTTGTCCTCATGAATGGTCATCAAGGTCAGCACATTCCGTGTGCTATGACGATGAGGTTGTCAAGAAGTACCTCAAAATCGTTTTCTTTCGAGATTCGAGCCTCCAATCGCCGATGGCGACCTTTCTTGAGGGATTCGTACTCCTGATGGAACTCTTCAACCTTGGTGACAATGTTTTATTGGGATAATTTGGTTCTGTACCATATACAAAACTGAGCCACCATGGGGTGACGGCCAACGTGACATGGCGGATAGTCGTCCTGCTGATGTGTAGACGGTGGAGAACGACTCCGACAACCTACCTTGACGGTAGAGTTAGGAGCCATTTGCCTCTGTTCGGGAAACTACAAGAAAAGTCTTGCTCCTAGTCGCTTTATCAACTTAGGAAAGAAAAAACATGTGCAGAAACGAATTTATAACAAGTAGAATCGAATTCGGAAGCAAATATTGTGCAAATAAAAGGAGTAAATGGAGTATGTTCCAATAACACCATGAGCAGTCGAACTAGCAAGAAGGAAAATTTCAGGTCATGTGTGCAGCATTTTCCTACGAACAGAATTCCGTAGAAGATTATCAGGTTGGATTTCAATTGAATGGTAACAAATTCGCGGGTTAGGAGCGAAACCATTTTAACTTCTGCTTTTAAGGACAACCCTAATGATCATATCATATGTAAACATGATGAAGCAGCGCACATAGAACACAAGCACCAGTTAGCAACTAGCAACTGTGTTCAGAACACACAACACGGCGCTAAATGACCGTTCACTGCCATAACCTCCTCAACATTCACCATCAGAATCATCAAATTGATCCTGCCGCGGAGTGAGACAAATAGTACAGGCACATGGCGACAAGAGAGGTGGAGGCAGTATGTGGATGAGTTCTCACCAGTCCGACCAGCATGAAGAACACGAGGAAAGTTCTGCCTAGCACTGTCTTGCAGAAAACGTCCCCGTATCCCACTGTCGACATAGTCACTATGAGGAAGTACACACACGTCCAGTAACTCAACTTTTGCGGGTTGGAAAACTCCAGCGGGTCACCTGCGTTCTCCAACTGCACACATACACACACACACACACACACATACACATACACACATACATACACACAAATAAACATACATACATACATATACACATACACACACTTACATATATACACACACATACATACATATACATATACATAAACAGGCCTAACAGCTGATATTATCCCGTTGTAATTCAGAAGTAAATCAAAATGTACTGTTTCACTGAGCTAGCTGGACGCAGAAGTACTATCATTGATTCGCTGATAACTCCGTGATAACGTGTGACACACATGTCTGACAGCAGACAGATACTCATCAAGTACAATTTTCCCTCACCGTGTGTATTGCAAGAGAGAAATAAGACTACGAACAGCCAATATATGGGCACAATATTATTCCCTGCGCAAACATCAATCATCATTTGGTTCACTTACTCTGCCATGGAATAAATCAGTTTTGTTCTCTCGCCCAATGCTCTACTGAGGTGTGTATCATTTGTACAATGTTAAGTAAGCACACAATTAATTGCTCAGTCAATAAAATGCAGCATACATTACCTGTGACAAACACCTCATTGCACCAACGTTTTAGAAAACATGAAACATGTGTTTCAGTGTTTCAGGCAATACCTTGGCTGTGATCGCTCCATATGAACTGCGATGTATTTTTATACGTCAAATATTAACCTATCAGCTTGCTTCATTCATATGCTGGCGGGTTAAATTTCTTCCAACAATAAGTATTATAATCGAATGTCTTTTTTAGTGGTCAATTTCTCAATTACAAATGACATTTCAATAGATTGCGGAAACAGTGTGGAAAGCAAGTTATTGAGATGTCTCAAACAGGAAGACAGTGCCAACTATTATTGTGGCAATGCCATTATCACAATGGTCGCATTCAGTGTTGAAATAATGCATTGAGCCCATACTCGACAATTGTACATGGAGTCACAGTGTGTTGCGTGACAGGCTGGTATCACGTGGTGTTGCGACATTACTCTAGCAGAGTGGGACAACTACACTTGACTGACCAGGTGAATGGTTCCTGCCCCAGTCAACCAGACGGCTATGAAAATCGAGCACAACTGAGACAGACGGATCGAACTGGACGTTTTCAATATGTTCAGGTACTGCAGGATATCAGGCACGGTCATCAAACGCAGTGCGCGTAAAAACCTCAACCCTGTGAAACATGCATTCATCAATGTATACATATACACACACGCTTGTGCTCACTCAAATTTATACTGGAATGTGTTCAATCGTCATGTATTTATGCTTATACATATGAATCAATATGTGTAAGCATGCGTCACCTCACAACACAATCAATCAATTCACGAATAAGCATTAAGTCGGAGCACAGGACACAGTTGACGTGGCATGATTAAGGAGCGAGGGGATGCAGACTCACCAATCCAGGTGCGGTTCAGGTAGATGGCGACGAACGAGGGCGGAATGGTGAAATAGTCGACAAACGAGTACATTTCGAGCATGAACCACAACTTATCGCTGGCAGCTATGAACTGTCGCAAAATTCAAACCAGTCACATATCACACCAGTCACATATCACCCATTCACCAGTCTTTTCACATAAGTATGAAACATGTGAGAACTGATAAATTGACGAATAGTAAGTATTCAGCAATGTAGAACTATTTATATTTATTCACGCACACGACCGCACCTATACCGAGATTGAGTGAAAATAGCTCATATATCAAGCAATGAATCGAGATAGCAGAAAATATCCACAATATGATGTACTACAATTTACAACAAATTTGCAAGAAAATACAACTTAAATTTGTCCGCATATTATCACTGTTAATTTTTTTAAGTTAAGTAAATTGGTGACAACCGCAAGATCAGGACCGCTATAAATATTGCCCGCATATAAGTTTGTGATAACATTTTAATTTGTCTATTCTAATGGCAAGAGTGTTGTGTCAATATAATTAAGTTATTTCCATCATTATCATCTACTCGTATTCTATAAGACGTATGTTTATGATGGTATAAGCATAGTATTTCAACATAGTGATATGCTGCAGTGTATGATGAGTGTGGTATGAAGGATACGAGCCGCACTCTCCTCAACAATGACAACAACAGTAAGAACAACAACAGTACTAATAAAGACAACGGTAAAGCATAAAAAGACATCCGTTTTGTCGTCGAGATTTAGGGACACATTGAAGTTGGTAAACACAAATGTATCCGTGTATATATATACACGGAGTATAGGAGAAATATGGTGTGATATTGGAAATATAGGCACTCACTCTAATGAAAAAGTACATCATAAAAAATATATTTAGTGCAAGATCGACTTGCTGTGTGACGTTTGTACCCCAGCTGATGCAATGCTCCACACCGTCACTGCCACAACAACAACAACAACAACAATGACAACAATGACAACAATGACAACAACAGTAACAACAACAACAGTAATAATATAGACAACGGTAAAGCATAAAAAGACATTCGTTTTGTCGTCGATATTTAGGGACACATTGAAGTTGGTAAACACAAATGTATCCGTGTATATATATACGTGTGTATATAAACACGGCTGTGTGTGAGAGAGAAAGACATAAGACACATCACATCATCAGAAACATCCCAATGACTGCACTCGAGTCGGTGTCCGGGACAAGCACTAACCAACTGTGCTTTCTGGAATATGCGGTCAGTTCGTACGAAATCTGCACCTGTTAATAGTATTTTGAACGATGGCATTGACCTTTTTTGCATTGTTGAGTCTTGGCTAGCGGATGAGGAGAGTGCGGCATTATCTGCTGATATTCCCGATAATTTCTCAGTCATACATTATTGTCGTGATACAAAAGGTGCGGGTACCGTTATGGTGTACTGTTAAGGTAAACTCTAGGTGTGCGCGAATGCGGCGTGTATGTGTCAAATGTGAAAAGAAGTGAAGTGAACGGCGTGGTTAAATACAGACCGGACGTGTTGTATCTGTGTGTGCTGTTATACCTCCATGCTTACGTATATTTGCTTACTCCCGGATATTTAGCATAATGTCAACATGTACAACAAGGGTTTTGTTGTGCATACAATACCTCTTTCACTATTACCACATTCGAATATGTATGCGTTTGTGCAGGACCGGATTAACGTATAGGCAAAGTAAGCAGTGGGGTGCTGCGACTCAAGTATCCTAGGGGCCCATCTCATTATTTTCTCAACGTCTCATAGTCTGCCCTCATTGCCAACTACTTTGAAACATTCTCCCGCTAATCCACGCTGTATTTTGGCATCAGTCAGGAGTCATCATCAGTCATTTTTGCTCACTTATATACAGCTCACTCGCACACTTACATCCACACACGCATGCATACACATTGTGTACGCACAGTGAGAGCAATATTCGTGTGTTCCTGTATGGGTGTGTTAGCATGTATGTATGTGAGCATTGCACACGCATATGACATGCCTGCGGGATTAATTGAACTTGCAAACTGCCCCTTTAGTCGATCATCAAATGTGCATGCACAATCTTGAATGGACAAAGTTGTGACAGACGTATCAGCAGTGTAATTAGTTACAGTGCATTGCCGAATTGTTCTGCAGTTTCATCGCATACAGGTTTGAAAATTGAATTAAGAATTATAGCATGTTTTTTTCTCTCAGAGCCGTATCAACAGCCCCTGGGCCGTGGGCCCCACGATGTTCAGGGACAGCTTTAGAAGGAAGGGGAATGGGATCCCAAAGTGAATGTGTGGCTAAAATCGTCACTAGCTTTTTTGTACAAGGTGTTCATAAGTTTTTCAACAATTTTCCTTTGGAGGATCCCCATTACACCTTTTTACGGCTCTGTATGCTTTCATTTACAACTTTTATGTGAGTTACACAAAAATATATGAGGGTAGCATGTAATAAGAGACGTTTGAGATTGCGGTTCACACACACATGGTGGACAAATCATCCTGGTTCTGTGAAGTGATTATCATCAGTGGCAGCGCCACAATTTCCGGAGGGAAGGGGGATTATGAAAAATGTTGAGGCGGCATTTTCCAACAGAAAGCTAAGTTGCTAGTGAAGGACTCGAGTTACCGGGTGGACGATCTACACGTACCCACACGTGTGAACACTTTTCTAGGTCGACAGGTATATATATATATATATATATATATATATATATATATATATATATATATATATATATATATATGCACGTTGATATTGTTGTGCGCTGATCCTTCTGAGAGTACTCGGAAATTAACTTCGGCCATGCGTCTCGCGTGATCGCGAACAAACTGAGTTTGTTCAGCACTGGAGCTGTCGTGATTGATGCAAATGCTGGGACACATAATTTCACTGCCAGTTACCGCGCTAAATGGCGATACTCCAGATTCTGATGGCAACATACGAATCCCGAGTAGAACAACAGGAAGATCCTCGAGCCAGTTTTGCATCCTAGCCGTGATTGCGCCTTTTATAACGCGATGTCGACGTTCAATGAACTCATTACAGCTCGGGTGATATGTTGTCGTGCGCAGTCTGTAAATCCGATGGTGTTGGCGAGATTGTTGAACAGCTCTGATTCAAACTGTTTTCCTCGGTCGGTCACTACCTAGACCGGCAGCTTGACACCCATGTAGTGACAAATGCTCAGGCGACTGACTCGACCGTAATATCGCTCAATGGCGCTGCTTCTAACCACCTCGTGGCTCGGTCTACACATGTTAATATGTACCGCAGTGGATTTGCGAAAGGATGTCCGGGCATACACTGAGGCGGTAGTGGAATGACGATATCAATATGAACCGTTTCAAAACGACCGGCAGCAGCTGAAAATGGTGCAATTGGCGGCTTCGTGTGGCGGTTGATTTTCACCCGCTGGCAATCAACACACTCTTTCACCCACTCCTTCACGTCACGCTGTAATGACGGCCAGAAATATCTTTCTTTCACTAGCTTCACTGTTTTCTGGACACCTGGGTGAGACAGGCTGTGCAGATGCGAGAATATATTTCGGCGATACACAAGCGGCACAAATGGTCGTGGGTGGACGTGGGACGTTTCACAATAAAGATCATGATGACCGCTGATTTTAAAAGGCTTCAATTTGTGTTGCGATTGCCCACATTCCTCGTCGACGGCTTGTGCCGCTGCTAACGCTGGCAGATCCCACACATCGACAGTCACGCTGCTCACCGGTCTGGAAAGATAGTCTGCTACAACGTTGTCAGCACCACGGATGTATTTGGCATCTGATATGTACTCTTTTAAGACAGATAAATGCCTCTGCTGTCTATCCAGCTTAGTCGGTTTTTTAAAGAAGAAAGCGCCAACTAACGGAAGATGATCAGTAAATATAACAGCATTGTGTCCTTCAATCAGGTGCTTGAAGTGAATTACTGATAAATATACACCCAGCAGCTCTCTGTCGAACGTTGATTACTTCTTCTGAGCATCCTTCAACTTCTTAGTAAATAATTCCACCAGGACAGGCTCTCCATTGACCATCTGATGTAGCGCTGAAATGTTCCTTGCGCGTTGCGTAGTCCAAATGGCATGAATAAATACTCATATAGTCATAATGCCCAATATCTGCATGTCAGCGGGTGTGTGTATGTGTGCGTGTGCGTGTGTGCCCGTCCACGTTGTCCCCGCCGCGCGGGTCCTCTCATTGTCAGTGCGAAGTGAATACGTTTTCTGTTTCGTCTTGACGTCCTTACGTCTACCTGTCATCATTGTATATATATATGAGGTGTGCAGTGTGTTTGTGATGTATGAGTTTGCTGGTAGTAACGAGGTCGGTATGCGTCAGTGTTTATGCGTGTTGTCTGTGGTTTGTTTTCGTGCGCTTCATGCATGTATGCATGCTGGCTAAATTTTCTGAGAGATTAGTGTTGACGCTATCTTGATGAAGCATCTAGGTATTTGCCGATGAGCGCGTATGTACGTGTACGTGTGTTTGCGTGGGTCCGTATTGCACTGCGTTTTGTCAATGCCAAACAAATATATGAATATGCATGTGATTGTATGTGATTGTATGTGAATGGTTGTATGAACTGTACAAAGTTTATATCAGCGCAATGGATACACTATGTGTGAATTGCGCTTTACAAATTATTTAATAAATGAAAAATGAAATGAAGTGTGTATGACGGTTGATATTGGTTGTCCGGTTGACTAGCCTAGAGAAAATAAATGCTACACGCGTCACTGCTGGCCCGGTCACAGCTAGAACCAGCACAGAAATCGAGGTGAAAAAGTGTCGGAGAATGAGAACTGAACGAAGATTGAACTAACAACCTCGACTTCACGCTTGTCTAGTGTCTGTCAGCCGACCAACTTCAACTTGTGAGTCGTGCCTCTGTGTGTGTGTGTGTGTGTGTGTGTGTGTGTGTGTGTGTGTGTGTGTGTGTGTGCGTGTGTGTGTGCGTATGTGTGTATTTATGTATGTGAGTATATTTAAACACAATTGCATTTATGAGCATGAACAGTGCAGTGGCAGCAGCATGCCAACACTGCGCGCGTATGTGTGTACATGTGCGTATGTGTGTGTGTGTGTGTGTGTGTGTGTGTGTGTGTGTGTGTGTGTGTGTGTGTGTGTGTGTGTGTGTGTGTGTGTATGTGTGTGTGAGTCAATGCTGCATCTTGGCTTGCAGCCATAGTGACAATATATGACCACACACACACACACACAATCAGACACAATTGATTATCACGGGTAATTCACGGGTAATCCTGGCCGCATTCTAACTCAACCCGATAATTCAAACAAACAAACATATATTTGCTATAGCGCCTGTAAAACACGGGCGCGCGTGACGTCAACGAAGAGTCAACAAAAGCAAACAATGAAAAAACAACAAGTGAAAAATGTGCAGAACGACGAAAGTTAATATGTAAACACCGAAGCCGGCAGAATGTCACATATAAGCATACATACACATATGTACACGTGTAGTACGAGTGCAATAAAGAGAAGGCATAGAATATGGTTAGCTGAATGGAATCAGAGTTTGACGAAAGGAGTGAGTGTGTGAAACAGGATCAAGTGAAATGTCAAAAAGGTGAGTTTAAAGTCGGGAATAAAACAAGCGGTAGGAAGAAATATTCTAAATTCAGCCCATTTTAACATATAATATTCAACAGTACCAGCAGTTCACTGAAAATTTCAAAAGACAAATAGAGCCAGCCTGAAATACTTGCACCTCAATAGTGCATATGCCAACAACCACAAATAAGATGACTCAGGTGCTGGCAAGCCGCCAATTATAATTGGAAAATAAAATAGCAAATTACGACATTAAAACCTGAATTACCTTGGTATTTTTCTAATTATCGTAAATCAGTTGTTAAATCAACTGGTTTTACTTCATGCACCACCACCTAATAAGCAATATGTTGTCCAGAAATATGTGTCAATATGTTGTCGTACACACCAATATGTTGTCCATGTGCATATGTTGTGTGTAATATGCAAATATTTTGTGCATATGATAACGCACACATATTATGAACTTTGATAGGTGGACGGTATTCACACACAATCCGTGTATATTAAACAATGGAACGCGAGCGAAAAACGCTTGTCGATTTGTCGAAAGAATGTATATCAATTTAGATGATTCAAATCAGTGTTTCTGTGTCGTTACATCAATAGGCAATACAAGTAATTGCTAATTGAGTTACTGTGAAATACAACAGTTATTTTCAATCGGATGAATAACACTCAACTATAGCATAAAATGAACCGCTGATTCTACTGTCATAGGTGTATTGACGACTCTGAAGAATAAAACGAAACTTAGTGTCACATATGTATGTAGATATATGTGCGTGTGTGTTATGAACAGTGCGTGACGTCACGCGTCACGCCACTGTCGTGGGAGTGGCTTGACGGTGCGCACGCGGGGGCTCGGGAGTGTGGCGCAGGACAGTGTGCAATACATGGTCGTATGATCAACATGTTACATGGTGTCAGAAGTGCCCAGTAGATTTGTGAGTTATTTGTGAGTGTGTGTGAGTGGTGTCGTTTCTCTGTGAGTTTTGTTGTGCGGGTTTCAAGGATGGCAGCTAGACAGCCTCCGGAGCTGGAGTTGACCTCACCTGTGTTAGCGTCGGAGTGGAATGCATGGAGGAGAGACTGGACATACTTTGCTGCGGCAAAAGAATTGTGCACAAAGCCGGTGGCCGTGCAAGTGGGCACATTTTTCAATTGTGCAGGGCGGCAGGCTCAAGAAGTGGCGTCTCATTTCAGTTGGACGGAAACGGATGGCTTGGACGCGCTAGTTCAAGGATTTGAGAAGTACTGTGCGCCGCGCAAGAACGAGGTGCTCGAGCGGTACCGCTTCTATCAGCGGGTACAGCAGTCGGGGGAAACGGTGAGCGCGTACGTGTCGGCATTGAGAAAACAAGGAACCCCATGTAATTTCAAAGATCTAGACAGCATGCTGAGGGACCGGCTAGTGATGGGTATAGCAGATAAGGCGGCCCAGCAAGCGCTGTTGCGTGAGACCGAGCTCACTCTGGAGTCTGCTCTGAAAATTGCCCTGTCGGAAGAAGCGGCCAAGCGGGACCAGCAGGTCATCAGCGGCGATGTGGTGGTATCGGCGACTCAGTCCAGCGTCTGTGAGATCAGTGACATGGCGGAGGTGGAGGCGCGCCAGTGTCGTTTTTGCCGGCGTCGCCACGCGATGCGGCGTGAGCTGTGTCAGGCCTGGGGGCGTCGCTGCAATGCGTGCGGTCGGATGCATCATTTTGCTCGTAGCGAGGCGTGCACCATGGGTGCGGGTGCATCTGACGGGCAACAACAACAACAACAACAGCAGCAGCAGCGGCCGCAGCCGACAGGAAGACCGTCCAGCCGGTATGGTCCGAGTCGATTTCACAGTAGAAGAGATGTGAACGTCAATGAAGTGACTGCGGGGGATTGTCAGGATGTCTTATCCATTGCTGAGGGACATAACTGTAATGACAGTAAAGTATTCAAGACCTTGTTTACAGTTTGTGGTAAGCCATTAAAATTGCTCATTGATTCAGGGTCGGAGACGAATGTTTTGTCTCGCAGTGACTATGTTAAAATTTCAGGTGATGTTGAGTGTACTGATCTGAGACCATGTAAGATGATGTTACGCATGTACAATGGTCAGCTTGTGTCGACTGTGGGGAAGGTCACGATTGTCTTAATTAATCGTACGTGTAATTTGCGTCACTCATTGTTATTTCACGTGTTAGATCTTGATGTGAAGCCCATTTTGAGCTTGCGGTCGTCGGTGCACATGAACCTCATTGCTGTTAATGATTGTGACCCCCTTGAGTATGTGCCAAAAGTGCAGGCTGTGACTCAGTCTGACGCAATGTCTGCTAATATGAGGGTTAACGACAATGCTCGCGATTACATCGTTTCTCAATATCCAAGTGTTTTTACTAAAGAAGGGGTGGGTCTGGTAGCCTCTGATGTTAATATTGAAACTGATCCGAAGGTGAATCCCGTTGTAGAAAACCCTTACAGAGTTCGTATTCACCTGCGTGAAAAATTGCGTGTCAAGTTGAGTCAACTGGAGGAGCAGGGTATTCTAGTACGCGTAACTCAGCCAACGGATTGGGTGTCAAATTTGGTGATTGTACCGAAACCCGATGGCGATATCCGAGTGTGTATCGACCCGAGAACCCTTAATAAAGCAATAAAGCGCGAGCACTATCCTACGCCAACTTTTGATGAAGTGAGTTATCGTCTATCAGGCGCAAAAGTATTCACCATGCTGGATGCTCGATCGGCTTTTCATCACGTTGGTCTGTCAGAAAAATCATCGTTGCTGTGTTGTTTTCATACTCCATTTGGTAGATACAGATGGACTCGTTTGCCATATGGAGTGTCGTGTGCGCCAGAAATTTGGCAACGCTTGATGCATGAGATGGTAGCGGATCTAGAGGGTGTAGAGGTAATAGCCGATGATTTTATAGTATATGGAAAAGGTGAGACCCGCGCAGAGGCAATTGCCGATCATGATGCAAAATTGCGAGCATTTCTTGACAAGGCTCAGAAATGTAATTTACGACTAAATCAGGACAAATTACGTTATCGTGTTCAGGAAGTTTCGTGGTTGGGTCATGTGGTAAGCGAAGCAGGAATTAAAGTGAGTCCTTCTAAAGTGGAGGCTGTAGTTAAATTTCCGGCGCCAAGCAACAAAATCGAGCTGAAGCGTTTCATGGGTATTGCATCCTATCTCTCGCGATTTATTCCCGAATTTTCAACGGTAACAGCTCCGATGCGTCATTTGCTCAGTCAAAAATACGATTGGTTCTGGAGTGACTCGTGTCAGACTGCGTTTGAGCGAATCAAGCGATTACTAACAGAGGCTCCTCTGCTGGCGTTTTATGATAAGGATGCCCCGGCGACTGTTCAGTGTGATGCGTCTTCATCCGGTCTGGGTGCTGTGCTGCTGCAGAAGGGGCGTCCAGTGGTGTACTGTTCCAGAGCGCTGACCGAGTCGGAGAAAGCTTACTCGCAAATAGAGAAAGAGTTGCTAGCGGTTACATTTGCAATGAAAAGGTTAGACCAGTTTGTATACGCTCGGCACGTAACAATTCAGACGGATCATAAGCCGCTGGTTGCCATTCGTGAAAAGCCTCTTGTGGAAGCACCGCTTCGCTTACAGAGAATGTTGATGACCTTGCAACGATATCAATTTGAATTAAAATACACACCTGGATCGGAAGTTCCTGTGGCTGATGCTCTGAGCCGTGCACCGATGTCGAACACTCTTGAGAGAGCGACGTGGGCGGTGGAAATGAATGAACTCAGTCTGTCTGATGAGTTAGCGGTAACGGATGCGCGCTTGGAAAAATACAGAGAAGCGACGTTGGCAGATCCAGGCTTACAAAAAGTGCGTGAGTACGTAATAAGTGGGTGGCCGGAACAACGAAGCAGTGTCGATCAGGTAGCGGCCCCTTACTGGTCAGTGAAACATGAGTTGTCTGTTCAGAACGGTCTGGTTTACAAGTCAAACAGGCTGGTCATTCCATCGTCAATGAGACTTGAATTGTTAAATAGGTTTCACAGAAGTCACATTGGAGTGGCTTCAATACTCAGGCTGGCCCGGGATAATGCCTTTTGGCCCGGAATGACGGCAATGGTGAGGGACAAGATATTACGATGTGAAACATGCATTTCATACCGTCCCCAACAGCCTCCAGAGCCATTAACGCCGCACGAGGTGCCAAGTCGGCAGTGGCAAAAAGTTGGCACGGATATATTCGAATTTCGCGGTGCTCATTATCTCGTTTTAGTCGATTACTTCAGTGGATATATTGAAGTTGAACGATTGTCGCCTGTAACAACGACGGCTGTGACAAATATTCTCTCCCACCAATTTGCTCGTTATGGTGTGCCGGAAGTACTTGTGTCTGATAACGGGCCACAATTTGCCAGTCTTGACTTCAAAGAATTTGCGTCATTTGTGGATATGTTGCATATAACGTCAAGTCCGAGGTATCCGCAGTCGAATGGTCGTGCAGAAAACGCTGTCAAGCTAATCAAGGGGATCTTCCGAAAAGCGCACGATACTCGGCAGAATCCCATGTGGGCGCTCATGCTTTGGCGAAATACACCCAGTCAATATACAGCCTTCTCGCCGGCGCACGTTATGTTCGGACGTCGGTGTCGCACTCTAATGCCCACAACCCGACGTTCATTAGAGCCGGATCCTCCCAAAGGGGTTCGGGACAATTTGCTGAATAGCAAAGCCGATCAAAAACATTATTATGATCATCAGGGAGTGCGGTCATTGCCGCCGATTCGTCCAGGGACAGCAGTTCGGGTAAAACGGCCGGATCAAAACTCGTGGTCACGGGGAGAATGTGTAAGGAAGCTACCCTATAAGTCGTACTTGGTAAAAGTGGGTGGCACACTGTATCGACGAAATCGCCGTCATATTTTGATGGCAGGGGAAGATAATCCCGTGCAGTCGACCCGTAGCTACCAGATGATCCAGGGGCTTCCCAGCCCTGAGGTCCTCCCGTCCAACAGGTCAAACACAACAGGCAATGAGGATCGTGTGTTACCGCGGCGGTCTATGCGTATTCGTCGACCGCCGGCGTATTTGAATGATTATGTGCCGTGAACGCGTGTTATGCAATGCCATTTCATGTGGTATGTATGTGATTAACTTGATATTGATATTGATGTGTGTGATTAACTTGGAGGGGGAGGTATAACGTGTGTATGTATGTGCGTGTATTTTATTTCATGTTTTATATAGGTTGTGATTGACTTGGAGGGGGAGGTGTCACATATGTATGTAGATATATGTGCGTGTGTGTTATGAACAGTGCGTGACGTCACGCGTCACGCCACTGTCGTGGGAGTGGCTTGACGGTGCGCACGCGGGGGCTCGGGAGTGTGGCGCAGGACAGTGTGCAATACATGGTCGTATGATCAACATGTTACACTTAGATAACCCACAGTACTCTGCAACAACCAGAACATACGGTTGATATGAGTGGTAAAATATTACAATCGTAGAAAGCTAAATTAGCCTTGCTAGCATAGCAAGCAAGCTTAAATAAGACATAAAAATACAACTGAACACATGTACCAAACAACAACACGATGTATACAATTACCAAATACGCCACATATGCGCAAATATCGCCACAAAGTCTTTACATCACATTCCTCTCCGAATTTGGATGACCATAGCGGGGGTTCCGGTATATAGTGCGCCCCGGCGGAGCAGCATTTCATTGGGCGAATTCTACAATCCCACAGCCCTTGTCCACCCAGCAGAAAATGATGGTACCAGATATCAGTCATGAGTTGTGCCATACATTCTGGGGAGGTGGCCCTCTCTAATACGTCTTACGTCCTTGTGGCGCCATAGCGTGGAGAGGGTCGGTTCTGCGGTGGCAGCGAGCTGCACGGGGCACGCCTGTGTGTTTATAAGCTTCGGCTTCTTCCCGTGTAGCAGCTGCCACTTAGGCATTTAACCTTTAACCTTAACCCGACCGTGATTGTCTCGGTAGGAAGCGCAATGGGTCGATACCTCCATCCTCATGCCTTTCATTGTCGTACTCACTTTTCCCTGGAGCGATGAAGGGTTTCGATACATTCTGGTTATTATTTATGTTTGCCAAGTATGTAGAGGTAGTTCCGATGAATGATCAGAGTGCAGAGGCGGTTGTGTCGGCGGTTTGGTCAGAATGGGTATGTCGACATGGATGCCCCAGTATCATCCTGTCTGATCAAGGGTGTAACGTGGATGGCGTACTCATCAGGGAACTGTGCAAAGAGCTCCGGATCGAAAAGCGCCACTCAAGTCCTTACCACCCAAAAGGGGATGGTCTGGTTGAAAGAACAATACAGACTGTAAAGCAGACCTTACGCTCTATGCTGGCGAAAACTAACAAGAGAGTAAATGAGTGGCCTTCGTTGCTCAGAGAAGTCGTATTTTTCGTCAATAACGTAAGCAATACGTCTACATGGCATAGTCTTAATAAGGTGATGTTCGGAGTGAATTTGCGTAGTCCGCGTGTAGTATTAGTCGATGAAAATGCCTCAAAGGATTTTGACGATTGGCTACAGGAGCCTGAATCAACAAGTAGGATTATATGCGGAGATGTGGTTCGGCACTCTGAGAAAGCAAGTCACCAGTACAAACGGTATTATGATAAGGGAAAAGTTGACCCGCAACACCGTGATATCCGAAAGGGCGATTGCGTTTACACCAAACAGGAAGCTCGTGGTAGTCTTGACCCGGTGTTCAGTGGGCCATTTAGAGTGGAAGACGTCAGAGGTGCAAATGTGTTCGTACAACCGAGCGGCGGAGATGGACGGAGCCTGCATGGTGTCAACGGCGGACCAACGGATACAGGCATGTCAGCGAGAGGAGTAAGAATAAGCAGGCACGGAGATTGAACGTTGACAGTTAGTACGACAATGATAGGCATGACGATGGAGGTATCGACCCATTGCACTTCCTACCGAGACAATCACGGTCGGGGCGCATTATATACCGGAACCGTATTGGGTAGTTTTTAGCGCTATCAGATAGGTACTCACACCAAGAGAGTCAGGAACATAAGGGCGTATATTAGAAACGATTCCTTAGAAGAAAACTCGTAAGCACACGTAGGTCGTTCAAGGAATACAAAAAACATAATTTACAAGCAATACAATTGAAGACAAAGAAGGTCATAATAAACCCTCATATTCACAACCTTACATATTAAATATTATATATAAAATAACAGTAATTACTTACGTGGACATTATCATATTCAAACATGGCGCAACTGGCGCAACCGCAATATTTATAAACAACAATTATGAGGGCTGCCACGCAATCATCAACAATCCGCCACAGGACTCCCCCACCAGAATCGGAGATGAAAAGATAAACACATGGTAAAAAAAAGATAAACACACAAAAGAAGCAGCTAGCAACACTATGGATTACAGGCATCAAAAATGTACAAATATACATGAATCAAAAATATACAAAATCAGGCTTCCGCCGGAAACGAACAGTGCGCCCTCTGCGGGTTCGGACGCTTGATTCAGCTCTCACAGGGCCTTGACCGTTGTCTTGACTGGTGACGGCGGGATCAGCGGACGATGCGGGTGTTGGTGCTGACAGCTGCGGATCGGCGGCGGAGTCATCCGGTGGTTTCGGCAGCGACAGTGGAGGAGACACGGGTATGGTCGGTTTTAGCCGGACAATAGACACCGTGTCTCTACCACCAGATGGCAGTTCGATAGTGAACACACGAGGGGTGCGGTCCACAACTCGGAACGGACCGCGGTACGGTGCCTCGAGGGAATGCCGCACCCGGTCGACTCGCACCCATACGTGTGTACAATCCTCCAGCTCCTTGGGCACGTACGATGCCGTCTCTCCATGTGCAGAGCCAGCTGACAGTCGACGGAAGTCGATTTCGGACATGCGACGCGCCAAGTCACGAACAAACTGGTGCTGCATGTTGGTAGAGGAGGTATCCTCGACGGTCACACGCGGACACAACAGCTCTGTACCAGTCACGGCGCTGAACGGTGACGTACCTGTCTCTGTCGGCAGCATACGAATGCCCAGTAACACCACAGGCAGTGCAGGTAGCCACTCCTGGCGGCGAGCCATGATCGCCGTCTTCAGCACCCTGTGCCGGCGCTCGACCATGCCGTTGGCCTGAGGCCTGTAGGCAGCAGTACGGAGCCTGTGAAAGCCAATCGTTGCCGCGAGACACCGGAACAGATCGGCCTCGAACTGGACTCCACGATCCGAGACGATGTAGAGGGGCACCCCGAAACGAGATACCCAGGTCTCCACGAAGGCGCGCGACACCGCTTCCGCCGTTATCTCCGCCAGAGGGCAGGCTTCCACCCACCTTGAAGCACGATCTACACAAGTCAAGACAAACCGCATGGGGTTGGCGATTGGGTGTCCTGGCATTGACTGTGGAGGCAGAGGGCCGACAAGATCGATGTGCACTGTCTCAATCCGACCGGCAGACCCCACAAACGGCGTCGGCGGCGGCTTGGTATGACGGTGCACCTTGGCCTGCTGACAGGAGAGACAGGACCGGACCCATGCTTTGACGTCTCGCTCAAGTGTCGGCCAGAAGTACCGCTGCTTTAGCAAGACGACACTACCGTGCACACCAGGATGGGAGATGTTGTGCAGATGGTGGAAGACCGTCTGACGATGGCTGACCGGTACAAATGGACGCGGCATCGTGTTTGACGTCTCACAATAGAGTAGATGCTCGCCCCTGATTGTGTACGGTTTGAGGCGAGACAGCGCAGCCTGCGTCTCCCTGTCTTCCGCCTGGGCTGCCGCCAAAGCGGGTAGGTCCCAGATGTCAACACTGACACTGCAGGCTGGCCGTGAGAGGCAATCGGCAACGATGTTCGACTCGCCTTGTATGTGCTCCACCCGAGCTACGAATTCAGCGAGCACAGACAGGTGGCGCTGTTGTCTGTCCAACTTGGCCGGCTTGGAGCTGTAGAAGGCGCCTACCAGCGGTTTGTGGTCTGTAAACAGCACCGCATTCCTGCCCTCCAAGATATGCCGAAAGTGAAGCACGGCAGCTTGTGCGGCAAACAGCTCTCGGTCGAAGGCTGCGTACTTGCGCTGAGCGAGGGACAGCTTCTTAGAGTAGAAGGCAATGGCACGAGGGACACCACCAACAGCCTGATGGAGAGCTGCCCCTGCCGCGTGAGAGGAGCAATCAGTGACGAGATGATAAGTATCACTGGTGGGATCGTCGCGGAGGCCAGCGACGCTCTGTGGACGCGGAAAATCGGTTATGGCCGCCACACGGTCCGTAGGAGGTCCGATGCCACTGCGGGTGATTTGATGTCCAAGAAACTGCACGGACGGGCAGAAAAACCGACACTTGTCCATCGCCAGCCGAAGACGGTGCTCATGGAGAACCGCGAAGACTGCAGCAAGATCGGCCTGATGTTGCTCTTCTGAATCTGAGAATACAAGCACATCATCCAGGTACACAAATGCGCATGAGAGATGCCTGAAGGCACCGTCCATGAACCTCTGGAACGTCGCACCACTGTTGCGTAGTCCCAGAGGCATGTACCTGTACTCAAAGAGACCAAAAGGTGTCGTTACCGCAGTCTTCGGGATGTCCTGGTCGGCCATCGGGATGTTGTAGAAGGCCCGAACCAGATCAATCTTGCTGAACACCGTCTTCCCGTGCAGCTTCGATGAGACATCATGGATATGCGGCAGAGGGTACCGATCAGGCGTGGTGAGAGCATTGAGGGCTCTGTAGTCTCCAGTGACGCGCCACTCACCTGGAGACCGCTTCGGTACCATGTGAAGTGGTGAGGCCCAAGGGGAACTCGAAGGACGTACCACGCCCTGCCGCAGCAGCTCCGAAAAGGCACGTTCTGCAGCAGCGAGTCGCTCAGGATCGAGCCGACGAGGAGCTGCGAATGTCGGCGCCGCACTTGCTGTATCCACAAAGTGATGTACAGCACTGGCGGTCACTTTGTCAGCGCTGCAGCTCTCCACACTAGACGGTGCCGTCAGCGACGGGAACCGATCGAAGAGAGATTGCACGCGCTCGGGCAGATTTGGCCAACCATTGACCACTATGCCACACGATACTTCCGAGGGAGCACACTTGACGATAATATTGGTGTTGGCATCGCTCACTGTTCGCTGCTTGCAGTCAACCACTAAGCCGTAATATGCCAGAAAATCCTGTCCCAGGAGAGGGCGCGTAACGTCGGCAACAACAAAAATCCACTCCAATTGTCGACGCAAGCGCCGTAGCGCTAGCGTCAGGTGCACCTCTCCGTGGACAGGAATTGACTGACCGGTGGCAGAGCTCAGCTGGACAGCGGTAGGATTGATAGTCAGTGATGACACTAGTGCAAGGGGTACAATCGATACCGCTGCACCAGTGTCCACCACAAAACTCACTGACCTGCAACCGACCTTTGCAGCGACTTCGAGCAGTGGCAGACGACCTGTCGCAGTGGAGACCGCCTGCCGCGCTAGTTTTCCTGCTCCGCAGGAAGAGGAGCAGGCGAACTGGATCGAGAACTATCGCGGGATGGCGGAAGAACCCTCAACCCCCTCGACTTCGTGGGCCACCTGCACCACGTGCGGCATGTTCGTGCAGCCGGTCCATAATAGAGGTGCGCCCGGCAAACCTGCGGCCTCTGACCATCGTGGAAAGGCTGCACACCGCTCGAACTTCCAGTGCTGAGAGGGCGGCGTCCTGCTGTCCTTGGTGGAGTCTGTGAATGAAACTGTCGGTGATCGGCGATTGCGAAGCAGTGCTGGCTCCGAGTCAGAGGAACCAGCTCATCCGCCAGAGAGCCCAACTGCTCCAGTGTTAAATCTCTTTGCGCTGCCAACGCAGTGGAGATGGCCGGTGGCAGCGCTTGCAAAAACCGGTGGCGCACCAGGTCCTCTCCTGCTCCCGCTTTCATCGCCGTCTGGCGCAGTTCCACCATGAAAATGGAGGGGCGGCCAACCAAGGTAGTCTTCGAAAGAAGCTCTTCGAAGAGCTCAGCCTTAGATTTTGAGAAGGCTCCTTCAAGTGCCGCCTTCAGCTGCGAGAATCGGTGACTCGAAATCACCTCGGGGTTCAGCCGTGACACCACCTCAGCCGGCAACGAGGCCACCGCATGGAAGAACTGAGTGTCCTCCGCGGTGATCCTCGCCAACCGGAACTGCGCCTCCAGAATGGCGATCCACCCACTCACAGACTTCTCAGAGAACGCTGGAGGCTTGATGGAGACGTGGGCGGAAATAAAGGGGTTGGTAGTTGACTGCTCACTGCCAGCTCCAACGTTAGACGCCTTGACATCTTCTGATGCCATGACACAATATGAACAACGATGAAACGATGAGAGGACAAAAAAAATCACCAATATCAAACAATTACGTCTAGAATTCAGGTCCTCACTCGGGGCACCACTTTAGCGCTATCAGATAGGTACTCACACCAAGAGAGTCAGGAACATAAGGGCGTATATTAGAAACGATTCCTTAGAAGAAAACTCGTAAGCACACGTAGGTCGTTCAAGGAATACAAAAAACATAATTTACAAGCAATACAATTGAAGACAAAGAAGGTCATAATAAACCCTCATATTCACAACCTTACATATTAAATATTATATATAAAATAACAGTAATTACTTACGTGGACATTATCATATTCAAACATGGCGCAACTGGCGCAACCGCAATATTTATAAACAACAATTATGAGGGCTGCCACGCAATCATCAACAATCCGCCACAAGTTACATCGTGTTGTTGTTTGGTACGTGTGCTCGGTTGTATTTATATGTCTTATTTAAGCTTGTTTGCGATGTTAAAAAGGCTAATTTAGCTTTCTACGATTTTATTATTTTATCACTCATATTAACCGTATGTGATGGCTGTTGCAGAGTACTGTGGGTTGTCTAAGTTTCTTTTTATGTCATAGGTGTATTGACGACTCTGAAGAAGAAAACAAAACTTAGATAACCGACAGTACTCTGCAACAACCATCACATACGGTTAATATGAGTGATAAAATAATACAATCGTAGAGAGCTAAATTAGCCTTGTTAACATCGCAAACAAGCTGAAATAAGACATAGAAATACAACCGAACACACGCACCAAACAACAACACGATGCAACTACCCAATAGGCCACATATGCGCAAATAACGCCACAAAGTCTTTACATTACAATTGATGCAGCATACGCAAACTGACACTTCATCACTATCATCCGTCGATAACGTAAAAACCTCAACTTCTCTCAACCAAGTTATCCCACTGTGGAATCAAATGTCGAAAAAACCGACAATGTATTTCTCGACGCACAGATCAATTCAAAGACAGGCGCGTGCGGGACAGCGATGTCCCACACGCGCCTACAAGACCACACCACACAGCGAACACCAAGAGACAATCCCTGACTCCTCCCCGTTAGCGAATTATATAGTCAAGCTATGTTCGAAGAGCATAACAACATTGAAGAACATTTGTGTGACAACAGCGATGACACATAAGCGCTCATACACACATGCAGACTCATACACACACATGCGCACATACCAATATACAACAGATACATTGCCACATATAGACGCATGACAACAGTGGCGATGCCGTGATCACACACACACACACACGCATACACACTCACGCATATAACATACTCATACACACACATACGTTCGCATGTACAAATAGTGCCTAGCAACAGGGACGATTACGTGACCATATATACACACCCACACGCATACAGATGCGCATACAGGCACTGACTCACATTCACACACGCGCACGCATACACACTCAGGCAACGCCACCTAGATAGTGATGCGAAAAAAGGTTTTTTTTGTTACGGTTTTTTTTTGCAAAAAAACATGTTTTTTAGTTTTTTTTTTAGAATTAGCCCCAATTGTCATCGGATGTTGGATTTTAGTACATAGAAACGAGTTTAATTGACGTTTTGTACATCTTTACGTGTCTTATTTCAAATATAATTTGATAAAAGTATAAAAAACAAAAATATTTATCAATAAATACCTCAGGAGACTGTTTGAAAGTGCATCCGGATCCGGTGGTTTAGGTTTTTTCATTGAAAAAACCCATGTTTTTAAAGATGTGTATTGTGTTTATTGTATATTGCATTGTATTGTATCTTGTACTATATATAATTGTGTGTGCGTGCATATGTATTTGTGTGCGTACGTGGGAGTGTGGTTTTGTGTACGTTGTATGCGCGCGCGGAGGTAGCTGCGTCACACAAGCGCGAGCGATGAGTGCATGCATGCGCGGGTGGTATCCGCCCGGAGTCACCGGTCGCTCGTGCATGTTGGGCAGTGCGTTACTGGTGAAGTGAGAGTGTGTTGTGTGTGCGGTGGTTTAGTGTTGTTCGGTGGAGAGAGTAGTATTTAGTGCATTGTGTTGCGGTGTGATCGTGTGGAATTGTGCTTTCTTGTTCTTTTATATTTTTCGTGCTTACATTCAAATACAAGCTAACCGGCCCTTCCGGCTACAAGCTAACGCAAACTGTAACTACAACCACAGAACTAATATCTTGCATACTCTCATATATCTATCAACCACCTCGCAGGATATCTTTCAACCACCTCGCAGGCTATCTATCAACCACCTCGCAGGCTATCTATCAACCACCTCGCAGGTTATCTATCAACAACCTCGCAGGCTATCTATCAACAACCTCGCAGGTTATCTATCAACCATCTCGCAGGTTATCTATCAACCATCTCGCAGGTTATCTATCAACAATTTCGCAGGCTATCTATCAACCACCTCGCAGGTTATCTATCAACCATCTCGCAGGTTATCTATCAACCATTTCGCAGGATATCTATCAACCATTTCACAGGTTATCTATCAACCATTTCGCAGGTTATCTATCAACCACCTCGCAGGTTATCTATTAACCACCTCGCAGGATATCTATCAACAACCTCGCAGGTTATCTATCAACCATCTCGCAGGATATCTATCAACCATTTCGCATTTCATCTACCAATTGGATACACGCGATATGCATACAGTTATGTACATAAGCATAATCGTAACATGTATGGTCGCGCACATGTATAGTGGTAATTCGTGCGTGCGTAGTTACATTTTCAGCCAGTATGCATGAGACATGAACAGTGGAGACAATTAGCACGAGAAAGTCGCGTGCAAACTGACATGTGCTGGCTCGCGTGACTGCCGGCAATTAACGGTAAATTGGCTGTGTTAGCAGTGGTGAGATGACAGTGTGTGTGTCTGCGTCCACCAGCCTGCCTCTCTTGCTCACAAGCTAATTGCTCATGTGAGTCGAGTAATGACACGCGGCAGCCAGCCATAAATGAAGGTATAAAACACTATTGGGCTGTGGTGCATATTACCACAGTGAGTCTTGATACCAATCAATTGTATTATATCAATGTGTATTCTACATCGGATTAAAACTCTACGTTATGTCCAGTGAAAACATAAATGTGCTTATTGAGAAAATTACAGCGCGCATTGAACCAGTGCAACGCCAGATCAAAATATTAAATTTTATGAATCATAATAGATTAGATTGAAATGATATGTTGCAATATGCACTGAGAGTATTGCACTTGTTCGGGTTAAGTTTGACCATGTGATGGCGTTTGGTGAAAAAATGTGTGATATTGATAGCTCACTTTGACGCATCAATGAAGTAGATCACCAGAGACGCGATACTCAAGAAGAATACCAAAACAACCTGCAGCACCGCACAAAACAACAACTTCAACTTCAGGTATCAATTAATCAATATTAACACAGGCATCCTGATAACACTGTTTGTCTACATTGCGGCCAGTTATTCGAGCAATATTGCCGTTCAGCGTATTCATAGCATTACTCTAATGACCAATATACTCCGTCCAGCCAATTTAAACATATGCAAATACACTTAAATTGATGACATATTCATAAACCGTATAGACCCTTAGCAATCGCTCCATGCAGAAATGTATGGGTAATATGTTCATCACTGAAGTGCTCTTTTCAAAGTGAGTCAGTGGTTTCAGCCTGTACGCGTTCTTGCTGAACATTCACTCGTATATTATTTTATCTTGTTGTTTTTGTAGTTGTAATTACGATGATAATGTGACAACAATGGACTAGCAGTTTATTTAACGGCAAAGTGAGGTATGGTCGGCAACTGACCAGAATGCGTCCCGTGGTGGTCTGGCCTGAAATAAGTTCCCCAGCCCAGTCCTTGGCCTCGGACACGAAATTGTCCTCGAACTGAGCCCGCTGTGTCGTCGAGGCAGGTGCATCGCTGGCTGGCTTCAACTCCTTGTTGCTGGGAGTGTAGTCGACTTCCTTGGGAGGTCGGCAACATAGAAACGTCGCTGCTCGCCATATCAGAACGATGAGTAGGCCGCAGATGAAGGTCAAGATGGAGGACAGCAAAAAACACCACCACTTTCTCTCTTTGAGACAAAGTTCCGTATCCAACTCCAGCTGGTTTCCTTCCATGTCTGCTGTTGCACTCCAACACACTAGAAGGTGGCAAGTGGGACGATCTCAACGATTTATTCAATGCATTTTAGCAGTGTTTCACAGTTCAGGGCGGCATCTTGAATACAGGCGTTTGTCAGTGGCATCAGGCCAACACCAGATCTTATGCCATTGGGTAATGTGCACCTCGGCGTGCAGACGCTAGCACTCACTCAGTGGCCAGTCCACTCAACAATGTTCAACAATGCTGGCACAGGAACACATACACTAGTCCTCAGTCATTGCCACACACACACCCGCCCGCACACACGTGCTGGGACATACAACAGGCACGTATAAACACGACCGTCCGCAGAGGCCGATCGTCGGCGCGAGAATGTGCGAGTGTGTGTCAGACAGAGATCAATAGCTCGGCTGGCACACAGTCGCGCGTGCGCCGCTCGTGCAACCATCGCGTCGAGTGGCACGACACACTGTTGCGGTGGCCACGCGTGCCGACTAGACATTTATCAGCTGAAATACTACCGTAATGGCACAGTGACCTGCATTCACTTGTCCATCGTTCCCGCTGCGTCTTATCAGCGCGTGCAACCAAACAGCTTCAAGTCCTCCTACCCAATGATAACTCTTTCGTGTGTAGACAAGTTTATTTTTTATCTAAAAAATGCAAAAAATCGCACATGCACAAAATTGAATTTCGACGTATGCTGATCCAGGTAACATTCATATTCCATGCAGCAATCTATCAAAAATCGATAGGTTAAAAATAATTACAGTGGCCAAAAAACGCCCTGGTAGCAGAATAAGATAGACTGTCACGACTCACACATCAAATGTCACACAATAACATGTCACGAGGTTTGTGTCAGTCTTGTCGGCACTGTTGCCACGCGCTGCTGCTTAGTTACCTGTCCACCACTAGTAGTGGTGCTAGAGATGCCACCTCAAAAAAACCGACGTTTTAAAAAAAAAAGTTTTTTTCTAAAAAAAAACGCTACCAAAAAACACGTTTTTGGGTTTTTTAAGAGTCATGCAAAGAATTCAAATTATGGAAATGATATATTTGGGATGTTAAATGAATTAATTTGTATCAACACATGAGTTATACATGCTATTAGTGACCCTATCAAATTGGATTATCATTAATTATGCACAATATAATTGTTATAATGTGTCTGAAAGCCCTAATAGCATTGCTTGCACAGTACTGTGCGGCAATTCTATGTACAGTGAAGTTTTGCATTCAATTCAATTCAATTTATGGACTCCGTGGTGTAGTTGCTAACACAACCGCCTCACAAGCGGGAGGTCCGTGGTTCGAAACCCGGCGGAGCAGACTTTCATTGGGCGAATTCTACAATCCCACAGCCCCTGTCCACCCAGCAGTAAATGATGGTACCAGATATCAGTCATGAGTTGTGCCATGCATTCTGGGGAGGTGGCCCTCTCTAATACGTCTTGTGGCTTGTCCATTCGTCCTTGTGGCGCTATAGAGGATCGTGGAGTGGAGACCGTGGAGAGGGTCGGCTCTGCGGTGGCAGCGAGCTGCACGGGGCACACCTGTGTGTTCATAAGCTTCGGCTTCTTCCAGTGTAGCAGCTGTCACTTAGGCATTTAACCTTTTTATTTTAATTATTGAGTTAATCATTGTGAAAGAAAGCAGGGTTTGAGAACCGTTTTTATGCTAAAATCTGAAACTGTTTAAAAAAACAACAGATGGCATAACTTTTTATTATTTGTTACATATTACCTTTTTCCTACCAGAAATGAGCTACGTTGATTATAATAAGTTTCATAATTTCATTCAACAGATCAATTATTTGCAAAAATAAAAGTACAAACACCGCAAATATTTACACAAATACTACAAATATACACACAAACTTAGTGTCCCTAATGAGACTACGAATAATAGCGGGTCGCATTAATCAGAGTGGCAATCCTGACCAGAAAAACGGGCAATATTTTCGTGTAGGAAAAAAACGACTGAGGAAATATATTTAATGTACAAAAGGGTATTTGAACACGAATTACTACATCAAAGAAACCATCATCCATAGAACCAGCTCTAAAAACAGGTTACTAAAAACCCCAATTAATTTGGTTCAACTTTCCTTGATATGCCGCCAATTTTTTTCTAAATCTCTACATCTACGAAAACCATTTTCAAAAAAAAATATTTTGAAAAAAACCATGGTTTAAAAAAACAATTTAAATCAAGTGGTTTAACCAGCCCCTTATACGTACCAGCAGGCTACTTGCTATATAAAAGGTATTTGAACATACATCAATCAAATCTATCTTACATAGATACTGTTTTAGAAAGCATTATTTCATTAAAAAAACGTTAAATATACGTTTGTCGAAAAAACACTTGACCAACCAATTAACTTGTCTTGTTCTGCTGTCAACATTTTCTGAATCTGTACATTAATTAAACGAACTTAAAACCAATTCGAAAAACATCATTGTATTTTTTCATAGAAGAACATGGTTTCCTTTAAAAAAACATGATTACTCCATGAATTTGTTTTGTTCTGCTGACAAACTATTTCAAATATCCACATAATTATAACCATCTTTAAAAACATGGGTTTTCTCAATGAAAAAACCTAAACCACCGGATCCGGATGCACTTTCAAACAGTCTCCTGAGGTATTTATTGGTAAATATTTTTGTTTTTCATACTATTATCAAATTATCTTTGAAATAAGACACGTGAATATGTACAATACGTCAATTAAACTCGTTTCTATATACTAAAACCCTACATCCGATGACATTTGGGGCTAATTCTAAAAAAACACAAAAAAACAAAAATCATGTTTTTTGCAAAAAAACGCAAAAAAATGTTTTTTTGCATCACTAACCACTACCCGTCACATCACGCGACATTCTCTACACCTCTGCATTACATCACGTGCACGCACACCACCAACACACGCTCAAATTCATCAATCCATAAGAGTCCGGCACTTCAATTATCAAGCTACGAACATCAGTAGACATTGACGGATCGAGAGAGGGGCTCGGGGACTTAAACGCCCCCAAAATGTTTCCCTCAGCTCCTCATAACTCAGGTTCATTAAAAAAGGTCAATGGAAAATTATTTTTCGTAGTTTGTTGATATAATCATTATCGCAAAGCATATAATAACAACTACTAGAACACATATTTATTTAATAAAGCGCAAACAATAATTACAAGTGCGTGACAGACAAAATACAACTGGATCAAGTGGAAAAACCACGCTTGGGTCGACTGCGCAAGTTAGGTAAAATGTAAACACGCAGCGCAGAACAGAAACACAAACAAGTAAAAATTATAAGTCCGGAGTATGTAACAAAATGTGCAAAAAAGAAAAATCATTCAATCCAAGAAGAAATCAATCCAATCAATATCAATAAGAAAAATCAAACAACTCATTGCAAACAAGTAAATTTATGAAGAATCGGAGGCCAAATAAAGGAAATGTTTGTGGAGTACAGAGAAGAAAGATGAGACGGATTTCATTCGGAGGAACTGAAGCATATATGTGAGGTGCAGACAAATTCGCGCATAATGCGTTTGTAAATGTGTGTATATATAACTGTAACACAATGTAACACAATGTCGGGACCCACCGTTTTGTGCTAAACCGTGAAGTCAACGTATGCTAAATAGGTTCAGCCCACCGGATTAGCCCAAGCGCACCGGGACCCACCGTTTTGCGCTAACCCATAAAGTCAACGTAGGTCAAATAGGCTCCGCCCACCGGATTAGCCCAGGCGCGCAAGGAGGGATGGGGCTCCGCTCAGTGTGGCAAGAAAGAGTTTGGGAGCCGTCAATGCAGAGAATGAGTGCAACGCTTCAATTTCGCTGCGCGTTGAATAGAATTTTGTGAATTTCAAGACGCAAAGTAGCCTAGATTGTTCTTGTCGTTTTGAGATAATCGTTTGGGCTTTTTTCTAAACATGATTTTTAAGGCTCTCTGACGTGTTTTAGACACTCTGGAAAATATAAATATATGTTTACAGAATTAAGTGGAGTTTTAATAATACGTGAGACCTTCATTGCTTCACTTTGAACCAGAAATAAGCTGCTTTTTGTAACGGGATTTTCGTTTTCAAATGTAATAACTCAATAACCAAATGTAAATATTCAAAAATTCGGCTCCGACGAAAAACTTTTCAATGGTTCTATCGTGCGATTTTTGATATTTCGACTTTTGTGCCGCCGACAAACACATCCAAATAATATTTACTATTACACTATTATTTTATGAGTTATAATTATCAAAACTGATCAACGTAAGTTGCACAGTGGACGGAGCGCGCCTGTTAACTCCGCCTCCATTTTGTTTAGCGCACTTATTGTTTAGCGCAAATAGGGTAGTGCCAGGCGCACCGAGAGGGATGGGGCTCCGCTCAGTGTGGCAAGAAATTTGTGAGCCGTCATTGCAGAGAAAGAGTGCAACGCTTCAATTTCTCTGCGCGTTGCTTAGAATTTAGTGAATTTGAAGGCGTAAAGTAGCCTAGATTGTTCTTGTCGTTTTGAGATGATCGTTCGAGCCATTTTCTAAATATGATTTATAAGGCTCTTTGGCGTGTTTTAGACAGTCTGGAAAATAGAAATATATGTTTATTGATTTAATTGGAGTGTTAATAAAACCTTAGACATTCATTGCTTCACTTTAAATTATAAATATGCTGGTTTAGCTCGATTTTATGTATTGGGATTCTGAGGTTCGACAAAGAACAACTTTTCAAAGATGATTAAGGCTCTTCTAGTGTACAACTTTTACATTTTTTAATTATTTCTATTTATTTCGATTTTTGTCTCGCCGACAAAACAATAAGAATCATTATAACTAAGTAACATTTATTATTGCAATATTACTTTTCGAAAGTTATATTTATCAAAGCTAATCAACGCACTGTTCTAGTGTTATTTTTAACAAATGCCTTTTCGTTGTTAGGTTAGGTTAGGTTGGTTAGGTTAGGCTGGGTTAGGCTGGTTAGTTTAGGTTAGGTTGGGCTGGTTAGGTTAGGTTAGATTAGGTTAGTTTCACTTTCCGCCGTTAGAGAGCGCTAGTATCGCAGTGGACGTAGCGCGCCTGTTAGCTCCGCCTCCATTTTGCTTAGCGCACTTTGGAGCGATGCGCAAATAGGATAGTGCCCACAATTTCGGCCTCCCCCAAATTCAGTGGCGGCGCCAGGATTTTTCCGATAGAGGGGCTGAGGGGGGGGAAGGAAAAAGTTGAGGGGGCTTGGCGAAGCATGAAGAGCTACACTCGAACGCTGATTACATGATATTATAATAATGGATTGGGACACACTGATTCAGTCCTCGAGCTTCAACCAAAATTACAGGGCTTCATTTACAGTGGTAAGAAATTTTAATGTCCATGATTATGATTTTTGGAGGGGCTTAGGGGGGCTTGGAATATTTTTGGGAGGCTCCAGCCTCAGCAAGCCCCCCACATGGCGCCGCCACTACCCATTACACTCTGGATCGGCTAATGCCAGTAGAGTAGTTTACATTACCCGCACTAGCAAATACGCACTAGGGTGGCTCATTTTTCCCAAATTGCAGGTAACTTGGGTGGCGCAAGTTTTTCCCATGCTTTGAACGACGCTGAGTTCAATGGAATCAAAATAAACACCGCAAAATAATATTTAAGGGTCGCGTATTCACTTTTAAAATTTTAAGATTACTAATTTTTTTGGTTTTTTTTAGTAACTACCAAATGGTGCACTAATAGTAGAATACACCTTAGAATACACCTCACGCTGCTGTGGCTTGGGCCACAAAGTCGACAGGTGACCGGCCAGAGCCGCTACTTGCGGTCATTGTGCAGGTTCACACCTTTCTTCCGCCTGTCCCGACATCACGCACGTCAAGTGCGTCAACTGCATGAAACATGGCCGTCCCGCTGACCATCCAGCTCTTTCTTCGCAATGCCCCTCTTTCCCGGCGGTGCGGAATTCCATCCGCATGCGTACACTTTGTGCTCCCTCTTCACCAGTATTGTCGTTCCCCACTACGGTCACCCCATCTCTACCTGTCACTGCATCCCCCACTGCGCCTACTCCCACCTCGGACTGACTATCACGGCCGAATATTGCTCCCTCTGCTTTCTCTCCTGCCCGCCCACACTCACAACACCTGTCATTGGGCTTGCTCAATATCAGATCGTGTCGCTACAAAGCAGAATACTTGTATCATCTCTGTTCCTCATATAACTTTAATTTTTTTGTCTCACTGAGACCTGGCTCATCGACTCTGATATTCCCTCTTTCCTTGCACCTTTCAAGTAATTATGGATTTGGCACGTTCCTCGGTCTGATCTCTATACTTCTCGTGGCGGCGGCGTTGGTTGCATATTTGATAAGTCCATCTCTATCGCTATTTTCCCTCATTTAAGCTCTACCTATACTTCTTTTGAATTCATCGCTATGTCATTGTCCCTTCCTTCCTTACACAAATTTTGTATAATAGTCATCTACCATCATAACCATCCTGGCTCTACTACTTCCTTCTTCGATGAATTCTCCGCTCTTTTAGAATCTGTAACTCAATTTTTCTCAAACAGATTCTTTATTGCTGGCGATTTCAATTTTTGGGTTGATAACCCCTTTTCTGATCCGTACTGTCCTCGTTTTTTATCACTTATTGACTCTCTTGCTCTTTGTTCACCAATATCTTCTCCCACCCATCTTTCGGGTCATACTTTTGATCTTATTCTATTTCCTAGCCCTGTACTATCCACCGACCTTGCTATTCCTGAAATTCAAATTATTCCCCCTGACAATACTTTTGCCAACCACAGTCTATATCTTTTCAGCCTCCCTTTCCAGTGCGACCCTCCTGATCGCACACTGATCACATTCAGATCATACAAAAACCTCAACCTGGACCTACTTTTCTCCTGTTTATCATCTCGTCTTCCTCTTTCTATGTTTCACTCACTATGTCCATCTCGAGTCTATTCACACTTTAATCACGCCTTTCAGAAATTAACGACTTTCTTTTCCCATTGGTGACGCGGCCTCGTGTACACTTGCAATCTCCGTGGCTCAATGTTGAGCTGACTCAACTCAAACGTTCTCAGCGGCGATCTGAAAAAGCTTGGCGTCGCACTCGCTCTGCTGCTGAATGGTCCGCTTTTTGTACAGCCCGCACAACCTATTTAACTGCACTTTCTACTGCTAAGCAATCCTATTATGAATATAAACTCTCTTCTTTATCTAAATCTCAAAAATGTCTATGGTCCACACTCGATACTATTTCTGGTCGTCACTCATCTTCCACAAACTGCTGCATCACTGCCTCTGAGCTGGGCTTGTTTTTCGCTGACAAAGTCAAATCTGCCCATGCAAACCTTCCTCCTTCAAATAGTATTGTAAACCACACTGTTTCTTCATCTGACATGTCATCCTTCGATCTTGATGACCTCTCTGATATTCTATCTCTTCTCTCTTCGGTCAAAATTTCCTCTTCCCCTGCAGATCATATCAACTTTAAAACTATCGCTCACTCCGTAGACCTATTTGCTCCTTACTTTTTGCACATAATTAATCTATCACTACTCCATGCTCAGTTTCTTCCTGATAAACACGCTATAGGTGATGGAATTGGAAACCACTTGTCTGTGAGCGCATGGTTTTGGCGTGCATGTGTGTGTGTGTGTGTGTATGTCTGTGTGTGTGTGTGTGTGTGTGTGTGTGTGTGTGTGTGTGTGTGTGTGTGTGTGTGTGTGTGTGTGTGTGTGTGTGTGTGTGTGTGCGGCTGGTCTGTCTTGTGTTTAGGTATGTTTGTGTTGAGCTTTGCGAAGGTCAAAGGCCGTTTGTGTTAGCGTGTAGACAGTCAGTGAGTGGATCGGATAATGTGCGGTTGTGCAGGTGTATATGGTCGTGTAGGTGTGCGTTGAGTACGGTTGTGTACAGTCGGATGTATTGGTTACTGCGTCTTGTGTTAATCGTGTTCATCTTCATTCCCTTGTTTTGTATCTTTTCGTCACTGTCATTCATCGTTGTGCAAAAAATCGCTTGTAAGAAGCGTGTGTACAATGGCAACAAGGGCGGTGAAGCAACAAGCTATTTCGGCACCGACTTCAGCCCCAAATGTGTTGCGCTCCGACATGATGAAAAGTTTCGACGGCTCAGGTGATGTGATCGCATGGCTCAAAAAAGCTGAATTGGTTGCTAAGCTTACTGGAGTTACTGATTTGCAGAGTTTTGTGCCTTTATTTATAGAGGGAGCAGCATTGGCCTTGTATCTTAAGTTGAGTGTTGATGCGCAATCAGATTATGAGTTGATTAAGTCGAAACTTCGAGAGGCATTTTCAAGCACTCCGGTGGATTCTTTCGTGTTATTGAAGAGTATGATGTGGCGTGGTGAGCAAGTTGATGTATATGCGAATGAAATACGTCGGTTAGCTGGCCTGTGTGGGTTTTGAGGTGATGCAATGGAGCTCGCCGTAAAGTTGGCGTTTATCAGTGGGTTTCCAGGCAGGATCTCGGCAGGGTTGCAGGAATGTGATGTGCAACAAACGACAATGGAGGCTCTGCTCACGAAGGCTCGGATACTGGCGCGGTCGGTGGTCAGTGCTGTGGCCACTGAGCCCAGCGTCGCAGCTGACACCAGTGTTTCTGCGACAGCTCAGCGCCCTGTTGAGCGGCGTAATGGATTCGTTGGACGGTGTTTTAATTGTGGAGGTCCACATATGGCTCGTCAGTGCAAGAAAAATGTGCCCCGGTGTTTCAAATGTGGCACAGTTGGTCACAGGGCAGTGTACTGCCAGTTGGGAAACGATGGTGGGGAAGTTGCTGCGCCAGCGGCTTCCCCCGTGATGTTGTGATGGCGCGAGCAAATGATCTTCCATGCGTGACGGTTTCAATTTGCGGACGGCAAGTGAAGGCTTTGTTGGACACAGGATGTTCTACATCTATTATTTCAAGTGAATTGAGTGTTCCGAGCCACAGTGAAGCCACGTGTTATGACGGTGGACGGCCGTGAAGTTGTGTGCTCGTGTGTGATTGATATTGTCATCAATACAATACGATTTATAACTCGAGTCCTTGTCTTCCCTAGCATTGTTAGTGACTATGAGGTTATTCTGAGCATGGATGTTATTGGACAATTTGAAGAGGGTACCGTTCCAAAAGATGGTGTGAAATTTGGCTCGTTGAGAAGTGAACGTGTCAGCAATGATCATGATGACATGGCTAGCTCTGCTACAGCATGCAATACTGCGTCAGAAAAAATTGTTGACGAGGATTTCGTTGCGAACTTCAATGGCTCATATTGGGAAGTGCAGTGGCTATTGAAAAATAAATCGCCGTTATTGACAAAATCCATTGGTTGTTACAAACAGACAATGAGAGGAGTGACAAAGAATGCGTTTGACTGTGAAGTGAAGAGATGGATAGTAGAAGGTATACTGGCTCCTTGGCTTATTGAACGCTTACGTCAAGAGCCACACTGGGGATGAGTGGATTGATGTTTGTGCAGACAAGTTACGACAATGGCGGCGTATGTCAGGCGCCACAGCGATGGTGGATTTAAAGTCAGCTTACCTGCAAATTCGGATCGACCCGAGCTTGTGGAAGTATCAATTGGTGCGACATGGCACCACGACTCACTCCCCACCACGGCTCACTCCTCCTGTCCTCCTTTTTCCTCTCCGTCCTTCTATGCGCAATTTGGGTGTCATTTTTTATTCATCCCTTAATTTTGTAAATAATATTTACTCAGTGACTCGTTCCTGTCGACTAATCCTCCGTGCTCTCTATCCCATTCGCCCAATTCTGGACCAGTCGCCTGCAATAAAGTTCATAAAATCTCTTATATTTCCACGCATTGACTACTGTATCTCTCTCTATTTCAACACTCCTCGCTGTTTCTTAAAAATTCTCCAATCGGTCCTGAATCAATCCTGCAGATTTGTGTTGTCTCCTCTTCCTTGCCGTCACACTTCTCAATATCTTTATCAATTCCGCTGGCTACCCATCATCCCACGTGTACACTACAAGATTGCCTGCATTATCTTCAAATTAGTACATGGCATAGGCCAGCCTCATCATCTAGTTCGCCTTTTTTCTCAGCCCTCACACTTGTCCCCTCGAATCACTCGCCCTCTAAACTGTCCTCGAGCTATAAATGAATCCTGCTGGTCGGCAAAAATCCTTCTCTTTCTTCGCACCTCGCTTCTATAACTCGCTCCCCTCTCACATCTTCTTTCTTCTTCCTACGCTTCATTTACCTCTTCCCTACGCAAATACCTATTCTCTTTATCATTTGAGCCTGTCACTCACTCTCTGACGCCTTATGCCAAACTATAATCCTTTCATCCCTTTCCTGTGATTATTTAACTATATCTTCGGTTTCATCGTTTACTAAAGTAAACGATTTGATTTCCTTGTCTTGATTTTCCTTTTCCTTCCATGTCGCATATTTGTGTTGATGCTGCGACCACGCCTCCCACTATCGTCGTGTCTCATTTTTGTGCTTGGCTCGCGTTTGTGATATTTATATGCGCTATAAATATACGTTGTTGTTTTGTTTAGTAATAAAATATGCATGCCAACCGAACTGCGTGCATTCGTTCGTCGCGGGGGGTGTTGGAGAATATCACTCTCAATTCTTGCAACGAAGCATCGGCCAGGAGAGGATTCTTCAACCACAATCCCTCGATAAATGAGCCAGCAAGCGAGTCCAGTGGGATGTTGGCGACAGTTTCTTTCGGCGTGATGGAGGCGTGTCGCGGCACATGAGCTTCCACACCCGGCGCTTGTTCGCGCACAAAACTTGCGTCAGCTGAGCTGCAGTTGAGCACAACACCACCGCCCCGAGCTGGTCGAAAGCCAGCGACCTGCTCCGTCTTCAGTGCCGCAGTTTGAATTCCTGATCGTCGACAACGGCATGTGTTTTTTTGGGAGTATCCACGGGCGTTGACGTCGTAGAAGAACCAGCGGATTTTGGCGGCAAGACGGCCGACACCAAAGCCGAAGTGTTGGAATCCACTTTGACCTCGATAGCAGACAGCCGAGCTCCGAAGCCGCTCACGCTACTTGCAATTTCGATCGCCAGCTTGGCACGTCCTATGCAGGGCGAGCAGATACAGTTTATAATTTTCAGAGAGTCAAATTTGACTCCCTGGACACAATATCATTTTGTGTGAGCCCACGCCGGGCAAAGCGAGCAGGAAACACACCTGGCTACATCGCTGTCAGCTAATTTGCAGACAGTGCAGACCGCGTCCATGATAGCCCACATAAAGAGAGAAAAAGTAGACAGAGCGTGGCACTCGAGAAAGGAAAGCACACGCGCATACACCTAGTGTGCGCAGTTGAGGAGACGCGCTAGGGACAAGCACAGACACACACGCACACGAACGAATTCACGTCACAGGTGGAAGGGGAGATGTTATCGAAAATGTACGCTCACACAATGCCGAGGGACACCTAGGGACACCACAATTCAAAACAGAATTAGACCGGATAGAAAACACGACGGACTGCAACGAGGACACCACGAAGACTGATAAAAATGAGCGATAAACGATAATAATCGCTGAGGTCCTTTGATCGTTTATCGCAAAGTTTACTAGTTATCGCTCATTCACTTATCCTTAGTCCCAAAAAATGAGGTACAATAAGCGATGAGTAATAAATATCAAAAAATGTGCACGGCGGTAATATTCAGCCCGCTTGACGTTTAACCAGTTCAAGCTGAGAGTATATATAGGGTAGAGACTAGAGGGATCAACACTGGCTTGCAAGTGAACCCTAAAAACCTCATCTGAGAGCAGTCAAGCGTGTGTGCAGCTGGCCAATCACATTATTACTCAGAGCTGCAATTCGCCAGTCTCGCTGGAGTTCTCGAGTTAGGAAGGTGTGGGCCGCTATCTCCCATGCGCCTTGACCCACCCCAACCATGGCCCCTTCATGTTGAAGCATGTGGCCATTGCCCTTGAAGAAGACACCAAAGAGAGGTTCATCAGGGAGATCGTCACCTCCATTACATCCAAACCTGACCCTCTCCCCTCCATCCAGAACCAGTACATGGTGACAGAAAAGCCTAAAGAAGCTAGCGATGACCCATTTGCTTTCCTGGAGAGCCCCACTGTCATGGAGCAGAATGGGCCCAACACTGAGGAGCTCATCAAGGATGTGGAAACTGGGTCAGTGGCAAGATGGCAGAGGTGAAGCCTGGGGAATTCCCTAGCATGTACAGGGAGACGTTATCCCGCTGTCCAAGTACAACACGACCTTGCCCAGCTCTGCTGCCGTGGAGCGCATGTTCAGCACTGCTGATGACATCCTCAGGCCCAAGCATGAGCAGCGACAGGTTTGAGAAGCTGGTCTTCGCCAAAGGAAACATTCAGCTCCTGGATGCTGTCTTGAGGGAGAGAGTCTGAGTCTGAGAAACTAATGTGGAATAGAACTTGTAGGCCATAGACTGGTTTCAGTGACTGTTTATGTCTAGTTAAATTAATTTTCACCGCTGAAAAATATTTGGTATGTTTTTTATTATAAATATTTCAACTGAATAAAGGTACTTATCATTTATCGCATTTGTTATCGCAAGTTAACATTTTATCGCTATCGTTTATCGCTTACCGCAGGTTGGGTTTTTAATTTTTTTTGTCGTTCATCGCAGGATGGGAAAACATGATCGCTTAATCGTTATCGCAAGTTGAAAAAGAGACCAGAGAGATCACAGAAACCACTGCATAAAACTAGCCCTGCAGTCTCTCAAATGTGTATGCTCTATAAGATGAGCAAGTCAATCGGTCATGGCGTCGTCGTCTGCTCTGGGGATATTCACGTTAGACGCCATCTGAATAAGAAGAGATCAAGATCAGAAGAGATTGCGCAATGTCTGCCACAACTAGCAGTTCCCAAGTGCAGCCAGTTACTGCTAAATACTTACTTCCTGCCTTGATTGACCCGATCAAACTAATGAAACCATGAGACCCGAACCATTCAGACACACAAAACACAGCGTAATTCCCCACTTGTTCTCGACATCCTCCGGCACCAATGCCCGTGATCCAGCACACAAGAGTACCTCGATCCTGCCCAATATCTATCAGGCGACTGAACTCAACTCAGAACTGCTCAGTCGAATAATCGCGACAAGAGACAGTGAGTGACCATTGACATCACTGACCAACACAAACAAAACACTACTGCTTGTCAGAAGATCCAGCTGTATTCACCATATGTACACGCGCTAACACATTAGTGTACTTTCGGAGGTTACACAAACGCAGTAACATGATTATATAGCAGCATACACCCACGAACACCCACACACACACAACATACCAGAAGTATGTAAAAAGTGAAGACAAAGCAAAAAACGGGCCGCACTCCAGCAACACATGCAAGAGCGGCAATGAAACATGCAGCTGACCCTGGCGCCATCTACGTCTGCAGCTCGACACAAAGACCGAGCTTGTGACTGCCCTGGTTGAAGTTCTTGGCGTCGATCAAAGTAGACAGAGTCATCGTCACACCTGCAGCACAACAAGCAAATACACATGTCAACAAACGCAATCACACACACCCACACATACACACACATACATAGTCACAGACCCACCTTTCCTCAATTTCTGCTGGAATCCGAGCCCGATCTCGGAGTTGTTGTTCACTTTAGCACGCAGCACACTGTCGCTGTCCAAACTATACTTGGCTCCCAGCGCAAATCTGTCAAGCAACAGCAAGCGCACATCTATAGTAGCAATACACAAGGACGGCGACCAATGAGCTCATAAAAACACCTCGTGACAGCACATCATCACTCGCGCCTCTCTTCACTTAAGGGGATCGACTACCCTCAGAATTATTTTAATTAATGACCAGAGACTTCTGAAATTTTGCATGCGTATAAAACACGCAAAAAGAAAATGATTTTGTTCGTGACAAATTTTCGCTCCGGGAATATAAAACGAGATACTGCAAAGAAAAGGGAAAATTAAGGGGTAAATTTGATGATATACTCCTCAGTCAATTTTTCACGCAGAGAGTGGAGACAGCGCTCATTTGAAAGAAGAACCTGTGCTCTACAAGTTAACAGAAACATATTTAAGATTGAATGATTCGTATGAATGAACTTATATTTAAGAAAATAAGATAATATTGAAAACATTGCTATTTTTTTTCTCACATTATTCCAGCTATAATTTTTTCCCTAATCAAGATATTTAACAAAGCATTCTGTTAGCTGGTAGGGCACATATTCCTCATTCAAATGAGCGCTATCTAGTCTCACTGGTTCAAAAATTAAAAAAATGGTATCCGTTGAAACCCCAAAAAACGTAAGTTTTCAGGAGAGCTATTTTTAGTATTTTTTGTCTAAATAAGTGCACCATCCCCCACCCCCCTCCCTTCCGCTCCTCACTTTTTGATAAGAGATATCTCTCCAATTTTTATACTGTGTATTCTACATATATATAAGTGTATTTTAGGCGAATAAAAATGAAAATGAAATTTTTTCGATTTTTGGTCATTCTGAGGTCAGTCGATCCCCTTAACCATTGTAATGCGATGAGTTGTTATTCGTGTCTGTTTCCTTGTACTGCTTTTGTGTGACGTGTGTATGTGCGAGTGTATGTCTGTATGTTTTCCACGCCAATCTATTTGAGTTTGTATTGTATTGTATTGCCCGTGTGCATGTGCGTGTGTGAGCCAGCTTACATGACCGTGAGTGTATGTGCTCACGTGATCATGTCAATTAAGCCAGGAAATAAAAGCGGCTCTCACAGTTTTGTTGGGACAGTCACAAAGCCGATTTCGTGTGTGGCGTGCTATAATCTACAACTATGACACTCGCTGTGTGCACAACCCCCATGCCCCGCCATGGTGCCAGCCAGTGACACAACTCTCACTTGGTGACGTTTGTGCCAGAGGTCCAGCCCAGGTCGACGGCAGCCTCTAGATCTCGCGCCACGCGCCGGTGCACTGACGCGCCGAATGTGCGTCCGTCGTCGATGCTAGAATGAACGGTGAAATCGGCGGCCACGTAGCCCAGTGCGAAATTCGAGCGAGTCAACTTGGAAGTGTTGGTATCGAAGGACATTTGATACCCGGCCAACCAACCCTGTCTCAAGCAACGCCATACAACCACAGTGCACAAAAATACACATACACACATCGTGACGTTATTGACAATGTTTCAACACAGACCAGTCAGAAACATTAATCAATTTCACAATCTGTCACAGTCATACAAATTACGAGAAATGATGCGATTCAATCAAGTTCAACAATCAACACAAGAAATACACAAATACAAGTAAACAATCCGTGGGCATCATGAGTGAAAACCTGAAATTTCAAAGTTGATAGTAGCACTGAGAATAAAAAAGGGAAGAGTGCAATGTTAGCTTATGAGACGTGTGTGTGTGTATGAGTGTGTATTCCAGTATATGTATGTATGTGAGTGTGTGTGCGTGTTTGTATACTGAGTGGTGAGACACTGCAGCGAAGGATATGACGTATTATAGCACATACACTAGCGCACAAGACCGTTGTTTGTGTGATGTTTGGTGATCACTGGGTTGACATGTGGCCGGCTCCAAGTGGATCAGTGTGTGAGTGAGTGGTTCACCTGATGTCCGAGCACGGCAGCTGCGTTGATGAGAGGACCTCCTGCCACCAGATTCACGTCAGCATTGACAGAACACAAGTCATGCTTGTAGCACGCCTTCAACAGTGCAGACTTCTTGCTGCAACAGTGCATAACACAGTGAACATCAGCCACACTGTTGGCTCGATGCGATGATGAATCAGCGAGATAACTGGCTGATTTATAACCAGCTGAGCAGGCAGGTCCACTGGCTGACTCACCGGAAATATATACTTCCAAAAATCATAATGTCGAGAATGAATAACACGAAAATGTTCTGTGAATATATAATGTCGTAATTGAAACACGAAAAAGTTCAGAAATTTTCAGTTCAGAAGATTTCAGAAACAGTTTCATTCATGCTGCCGAAAAGCAATGCTCAAAAATGAGCATAAGAAAGAACAATGGTGGTGACATGAAGTAGATACACGTGCTAGTCCGTCCCTGTGTGTTATATTTATTTATTATATATTTACAAACATTTACACATATCCCCAACGCTACAATACAATGGAGGCGGCGTTGTCACGAATGACGGCCAGACTAATTCGCGGAAAAAGACAGGCCGTCGCTGCCGTCTCTCGAGGCTCCCCTGAACGCTCACTCCTTCCGCAAGAGTTTGATGAAATCGTCCAGGGACGCGCCCATCACGCCGGTGGTCTCGATGGCCAGCGGCGCGAATTCGTACCGCTGGCACAGTTCCGCATAGCGTCGCCGTTTTCGTTCTTCCGCCGCCTGCGCTGCTGCCCCGGGAGTGACCGAGCCGTCCAGCAGATGTGTCGCAGAACGTGTTGACGCAGATCACGTCCCAGAGCAGCGACTTTCCGTGTCGCAGTGGGAACACGGTAATTCCATCCGGTCGGCGGCCGTCGCCGCGGTCTAGGCCTAGTGATGATGTTTAGCGCTGTGTGGCGTGACAGGTGGCCGGCATTGCGACAACAGGAAACGCTAGGGTGGCCCCACCTGTCAGATGTGGCCCCGCAACGACACCTGTGGCTCCTGCACCGCGGCACCAAGTCGCAACGCCACGGCGACTCGGATGTCTTCGTCCGGCAGTAGCAGGCCGCGGCTGGCGACAGGCAGCGCTGTTGTGAGGAGCGGCCGCAGCCAGGAGACGGGCTCGGCACAGCTGGTCAGCGCTTCTGAGGTTTTCCTAGCGGACTGAGGACGATCGCTCATCCAGGTGGCGCTGGTTCAGCGGCTCACTCGTGGTGAAGTCCGGGCACATGCTGTACACGAATTCCTCGATGGTTGCGACCAGAGCAAGGTCTGTCAGCGCTTGTGCGGTGGTTAATGAGACTGACCAGGTCTCTGGTGGCTTCCAGCGAGGCGATGTGGGCAGGTAGTGCCACATCGCTCAGCCGTCTGGCTCCGATACCTCCATGGCGGACCGGGAGAGAAGCTTGCATCCACTGTGCGTCCCGACACTGTGACATTGCAGCAATTGATGATGGCCGATCTTAGCGGCTCGTCGATGACACACATTTGCTCGCGGGCCCAGTAAACCGGCGCTGCTCTCGGCAAGTATATTGCCCGTGGTACCAACGCATACCTGCTGAGAAAAAACAACGCCGGGTGCGAGCCGATGTTGGCTGAGTGCTGGATCAGTAGTGAAGTCTGGGCCTCGATTTTATTGAGCGCCTCTGCAATGCCGCCCGTCTGCACTGGTGAGTCGAGAAGATGGATGTCGGAGAGCGGCGTGATCGTGGCCAAATAGAGCAGTGATGTGGCGGCAGCGGTCGGGTGCTCGGTCTCTGCTGGTCGTATGCCAGTGGCTGGACTCAAACTGACAAGCTCACATTCACCGGCGTTGAGCTCGAGGCCAACGCTGTCGAGGACCGGGACCAAGCGGTTCACGTCCGCGAGCACGACTTATCTGGGGCCTGCTAGTGTGGCATCGTCCAGGTACCACACGTTTAGAGGCGACTGGAGCGATTGGGTCACTGGGTCGACAGCGGGGGCGAACAAGACGGGCCCGAGCGGATCTCCCTGCTGTACACCGCGACAGGGACAGATTCGTGTGGTGCCGTGGTACAACGGAGTTGGCTGGCCGTAAGCCTGCTGGACGAGCGGCAGTGCTGCTGGAAAACGACGCGCGACTTCGTCGATCAGCGCGCGACGAATGACTGTGTTGAAGGCGTTGGTCACATCCAGCTTCAGCAAAACGTGACCATGCCGACCGTCAGCCTCATTGACGAAGGCGCGCGTGGCGTGCACGGCCGCTTCGCAGCACAGTTTGCACCCCCTCCGAGCTGAACGGGGCGCAACTGATGTGCGACAGCGCTCGCCATCTTCCCGGCGACTAATTTGCTTGGGAGGTGCCGTAGAACGCTGTCAACGGCTACTGGGCGCAACCCGCCAGATTTTTTGCGCAGTGCGATCAGTCGCGCGCTGCAGAATGCGTCGAGTACGAAGTCAGGTATGCGACCGTACATGCAGCAGTTGCACAACTCCGTTAAAGACCGCAGGAGTTGGACGCCAGCTTCCGCTGTTTGTGGAGCGATCAATTGACGGAGGTACAGCGGCCGAATCCCGTCTAGTCCGCCGGAAGAGCCTTTGGGCATATAATTTATCACGCTGCGAACCTAGTGATCGTCGAAGGACATCTCTGCTCCAACGATGTGTGTTTGAAGCTGCTCGTCCAAAGCCGGCGGGTGTTTACGCTCGAGCTCCTATGTCACTGCGTCGTTATGTCCGACCAGGCAGTCGTTTGACGTGAGCAGACGCTGAGCTCCGCCAATGTCGCCATCAGTGCACTTGGCTCTGGCGCAGGGAGTTCTGGCCTTGTCCTGGTCCTGCTGTGACTGCGGTCAGTTTGGCGTCCCCCGGCCTTTCGGTGCTGCTGCGACGGTGCTTGTTGGAACCGTTCAAGCATAAGAAAGCAGCTTCCACCAGGCCGAGAGGGAGCGCTGTTTGAGAGCCGCCGTGATGTGCTGGGCGAGGTCAGCCGCCACCCGATGACGCAGCGTACGTGGGACGTGATGACGCACTCGGCGTTGCTGCCTGAGATCGGCAAGCGTCGCAGCCGGATCTGTCGGAGTCAGGGTGTTGTTACTGGCGGGTCCAAGTCGCCATCCGCAAGGCGGCTCTGCAAGCAGGCTCCGCAATGCCACACCGGCAAGACGTCGGCTTGTGCCCGGGTGATTCCCACGCAAGTGAGGTGGAAATACCGCTCACATTACGCAAGTGAAATCGCTCGCCTTCTGTTGTTGTTAGTGCCGCAGTGATGGCAGGCCTGCGCGGGGTCAGATCCTGTCTGTGCTGGAGGGTCGCTCGGCCTTTACCCCAGCCGCTAGACAACGGCCTAGACGGCACGATGCGCACGATCTGTCGTGCAGACTAAGACGGCAGCTGCCCCCGCGGTCGCACTGTCTCTCCCGCTCACCACTGTCCTGGTGTCGCCGCCAGAAAACTTCGCCCGCTCTGCAGAGAGCCTCATTGTGTGTTTGCCGCACTCCGCTTGTGGAGTCACAAACGGCACACGGCAAATGCTGTTGCTCCTGTGTCATTGCAGGCTATGATTTCACGAGGTTATTTACATTTTCAATATACACGAATTTCACTGGCACACTGTGGGTGGTCGATGACTAGAAGGGGAAAACACACAAACACAATAAACATACTGAGATATTTACACGCGCAGTCGTCCTGCGTAAAGGCTACCGTGATGCTTGATGATGACAGGTGTCACGGCAAACGTGCAAACACGCGACCGGACAAGCTGATAATAGCGCGCGGACACTTTTAAATGCACAACACTGAGAAAATGCGGGAGCTAACCACAAACACAACCTTCTCCGGCGAAAGACTGAACAGGGTGTGTGTGTGTGTCACAACACTGACTCAGTCTCGAGGGCGATTTTCGAGTCGAGAGTTAACTTGAGTCCACGACACAGTTTATCCTCGAGCGTTATGTCAGATGACAGTGTGTTGTCCGTGTTCCATTTCTCCGTGATAGTTAGTCCTGACACGTACACGCACACACACACATGAGCCAGTTGGCGTGAAATGCACGAGGTCAGTGAACTGAACACAGCACATAATCAACAGGCCGACCAATTGACCAAAACAAATGCCTTATTACAGGCGGGCCCCACCCCAAACACACGACCACATAACTGTTCGCACATCAATCCATCACAAACAAATACAACACATGAAGCAATGGAGCACACACGAAATGACTGACACCACACACACGCACACACATACGCACACACATACGCACACACACACACGGATACTAGTGCACTCAGTCAGCAACAAAGGAAAATATCAGCGACAAAATTGATGTCAGTGGATGTAGCAATATTGGAATCTCAAATACGTATTGTCACACAATGAGGTCGCGGCTTACATTATGACAACCAGATAGCCTCATAATTTTTTATTCGGGTAGAGTGTAACAAAAACGTTGTGCAGAGGCACCAACCGAGAAGGATTATCGCGCCAGAGCCTCAGAATATATCTCACTATAACTTTACTGCAGATATTGTCGGTGGTGTGGGTACGACGGTGCACACAAAATCATGCAATTTACAAGTATGGACATTGAGAAATTACTGTGAACACGAGTAGCAGCAACGAGAGTAAACAATAGAAACAGTGGAGAAGGGAATATGACCACTGATCAATGATAACAACACAATCACGTCTCAAGGTTCATGCTCAATACATTCACCAAACAGTTGACAATGATGAAACAGCCACCCACACACATACAATCATACAGGCAGACACAAGGACAGGTGCACAAACGGAGCACGATAGCACCTGATGGCACGCGCGCGAGACAGATGAAATGCATGGCATATGGACACTCGTACCAAATGACCGGAAGTTCCAGTGATAACACACACACAAACAGAGAGAAACACGGTCGATATGAACACATGAGGACACAAAAACTGCCACACACTGAAACAACAAAATGGCAGACACACACACACACACAGCAGGTAGAGGTCATATCACGTTCAAAGCAGCCATTCCCGTGCCATGACGACACAAACAAAGGCCAGAGATCGTAACATGAAACAAGAACAACACAGTCACACACGACTCACTGATACACAACTGTGATCAAGGACATGATAATCGACTATTCTTGAAAACTGCCGATGTCATTCAACCGTAGAAAACATCCCCGGAACGCCAGCAAAACACAATGCATCCAATGAAGCACAATATAAAATAAATAAAAACAAAAACTCGTATGTAAATTTTTTCTAATTTGACAATGAAAAACATTTTCAAGCTGTTTCACTTGTCAATTCAACACATTCACATAATAATGCACCAAAAACTGTCTCATTATTAAATCAATACAATTAATGTTAAGCTCTCGCGTTTGAAACAGGAAATTATACAATGTTGATCGATGTCCGACCTGCACAATTCAACTGAAATACTGAAATTGTTGGCCACAATTAACACGAACACGTGACATTTAGTGCAGACCACCTACCATAATCGTTGCACTTGTACTTGGTCTCCAGGTTGCCAAGCACCTTGGAGGACGCAATACTGTGGTTGTAGCCTGCGGTGAAATTCACGCCCGATGTGGAGCAAGTCTTCGCCTCCAGCTTGACATTGCCGAAATGGAAGCCCTTGGAGAACGTATCGCGGGCATTTTTTCCCAGATCGGCATACACAGGAGGAGCCATCACGCACAACTGTACGCATCACACATTCACACGCACCAACTGCATAACTGACCCCACAAACACTGTGAAAATATAAACATATTGGTGGAAATCCAATCTGCCCGCAGCTCTGGTGCATGACCTTCTCACAATATCGCCTTATATTGAACATGAAAACTCCGGGAAACAAGAGTTAGTTCATTGTGCAATGAAGTGTTCATATTTGTTGTTGTATTGTGATCTGGTGACACTCACATCATACTCAAATAACACACCAAAACACGTCACATAATGTAATTGCGCGGGCTCAGGCAAGGTCATGTGAGAGTTGCATGTTACGACCGCCACACACACACACACACACACACACGGGTCAGAGTAGAGAAATTAGTGACGCCAAATGAAAATGAAAGTATCGCACTCGAATTGAGACACACAAAGCCACAATAAACACGCGTGCGACATACACATTCATTGAATGTACTCATATAGTTCAATGATGATAGAGGTCGAGTTGCATGGGTGACAGATATTCAACAATAGAATATATACGCGAAATACCCCTATTTCTACAGCGTTTCGCTAGACACCCAAAATAGCCTCGAGGAGATACACTTAGCCTGTATACAATCGCAACGACAACGACAAGAATACAATCGGAGAGAATGCGAGTGACGTATGAACAAACGTTCGTCTAATGTTATCCAGCACTGAGCCATGCTCAATGCTCGTGAGTCTGATGCCTGTCGTGACCTCGAAATGTAACTCACTCATCAACCTTATTGTCAGTTGTAGACCGACAGAGCTTATCATGAAACCATCCAACCAAATCATGTAAAATAGCAATTTAAACGATGTACGAGCAATAATTAGTGAGTTAATAACGCACCAGCTCCGGAAAAACACCCACACGAAACTTTGAAGTGACAAAAAACGACAAATTTCGGCACAAGTTGTGTATTGCGCAAAATGGGAAATCATTCACATCAATATATACAACAAATTGATAGTTATAAGCACAATTAATGAGGATTACTATAAAAACGAAAGGGCAATTTACGTGAACGAAGATGAAATAAAATTGAAAAAAGAGAACATATCAGAGATGAGTATTTTTTTGGAAAATGACACAGAAATAAGAACCACACTCACGCAACACACGAGACCAGCATAAGGCGCCCTAGTGAACACGCACATGACACAAAGTACATGCTGAGAAGAGATCGGGGAAAATGAGCAGAAAATCGGTCGCTCAATAGCACACATCTAAGAACCACAGTTCACGCATTTGCATTGTCTAGACGTCTACCAACACACTCGTCACGATGAAACACAAAAACATTCGATGGACGTATAATGAACATGTTCGGTCAGAAGTGACTGGGTCCGTAGACCAGGTGAGCGTCAGTGAGTTGTTCTCGGTGACGGACGAGGGTGCCATGGTTGCTTTGCATCTAGCGCATTGTGTCTGGTCAGGTCTGTGGATAACGTTAATGGGTCGACATTGTCGGTAGACGAACTGTCCGTGCAAGCGTCTAACAAATTATTAGAAGAACAATAAGTGGGATCAGCAGTGGAAGAGGCTCGCGTCATACTGGCAATGTGTTGATGATACTGCGAGTTAAGATTGTGTAATTTGATGAGCCAATCACGACGTCTCAACCGATAAAACGCCAATGCGAAAATCAGAAACAACAACTGCAGCAAGAACAGACAAACGACAGCAGCCACAGCAGCAGATTTAGAAACACACACATGGCAGACAGCTCGCGATCGACGCGGGCAGACAACACGAGAATCACCACGTTGACGCCACGACGTGATTACATCCCAGCCCGAGTCTGACATCACCGGAGACGACCGGTTGGTAGGAGTCACTATACTATCATCACGCATCGGAGTGCCTCCACCAATATCCCTACTTTTATCGTCGCTTTGCTGGTCCTTTGACAAGGACTTCTCCGTGTCATCAATGAGGTCAACATTTCCATTAACAAATACAAACGCTGACAATGGCAGCTCATGCGGCAACCGTGTGTCGACGCCCAAATTATTGAAATTATTTCCAAGTGCATCAGTGATTAAACGTTCAGGCAAAGGTAATGTGACATTACTCTGGTGACTATTAGTGGTATCTATACTGACGTTTGTAGATACATTATGGACATCAACGTCTGAACTACTTCTCCGTCGCCGGCGTCCAAAAGAACGCCCCTCAGTACCACAATCTACAGGGGGACATTCATCCTGACAAAACTGCACAGTTGCGAAAAAATTAACTCGGGCAGTACTGGGAAACCTGAACGCACGAAATGTCGACACCAAATTACCAGTACCTGGTTGAACGCGCAACGCCGGGAAAATGGAGACGTCGAGAGGACAGCCGCGTTCATCGATCAAGGGCAACAGTTCTCCGTTGTCGGTACGAGCCTCAACGCTTTTAGCAAACACACCAAACGCGCTTGCTGAATCAGCGACGACAACTAGTGTCAGTGGCTCACCAAGAGAAACCTGATCGACATCAGCAAAGGCACCACGGGAAGAATCTCCGTCACCCGCTGCCGCAACCACGCGCAGGCCGACGCTGGGTGTAGGGGCTGTGTTCGTGACCACTGACGATGCTGGCAGGAAATCTTGAGAACCTGGACTCACCTGAACACCACCTCCTTCCGTAAACCGATTGCCGGTGGGAGCCAAAGTGATCGTCTGATCCTCAGCGTCAAAAGTACATTCAACACGCACAGTTCGATCAGTCTGCTGCATGATAGTTGGATGCTGCTGGATCACAACGTGGTTAACATAGCGTCCACGAGCAACCTCTTCAGTACCACAACGACGGCCTAGTGGTATAGGCATTGCAAGTGACTTGCGCCCGTTGCCCGTGTCAAAACAAGCCTGTGCATTGCCCGTAGCGTAGACGCGACCGTTGAACGCTCGACCGAAAGTGAACGTCACTATCATATCCGTCTTGGTGCAGTCCACTTGCACGGTGCGACAAACACTGCGCTCCGCGTACACACTGTCTACGTCGGACACCAGAGCTGAATCTCCTCGCGACAGCGTGTCGTCCCCACTGAGCAAACACTGACGACGTCGATCAATGTAATTATAGCTGCGGCAACGAAAATCGCGTTCAATATCGCAGCGACGACGACACGTCGACTGACGATCTACTCGAGTCACCACGCGATCCACGTACGGCAGGTAGCGTCCTTGCACTTGTCGGTACTGGCAGTTCTCGGGTTCCTCGGCACACTGGTTTTCCATGTAGTCAGCACTGTCGCTAGCCACAAGATCACCAGTGGCGGAGGTGCGACGCGAGTGCGACGATAAAGTACACGTTCTTTCACGATAGTCGTATTCGGCTGAGCGACACGGCAGTTGCACGTTGCGTAAGCATAATAGTTGGCAATGCTCGCGACCGGCGACCCGTTGAATGACCTGATCGTCATGACCCTCCAGGATATGATTGGGAACACGCTCAAATGTCCACCCCTTGCCACAGGTACGCTCCTCAATACACACCTTCTCGTAGTACGTGGCTCCCGGTCTGCCGGACAAAGCGGCTCCAAGTTGTCCCGCTGAGTTGGTCAGACCAACACACACATCTTGTCGTCCATCATGATCCAAACTGACAGCCAAGCACCCAACGTCGCGTTCGCATCGCAACAGACAAGGCACCAGTAAGCCGGACGCTTGATCTTGGCCGGCCAAATGAGATACGTCAAGGTTGAACGTGCGAGAACCAGTAAACTCGACGTCTACTACCTTCTCGTAAGTAGGCGTGACGGCACACATCCGAATATCTCTGTTTGCCTGTCGCAGAGTGTCTGCCGTATGGCGACGAGCCGGTCGTTCTGTCAGTGCAATTCCAGTGAGCACACCAGTTAGCGGGGTAGACGTGGTAACTTCTGTACTGAACAACGTGTCACCCACATTATCCCGCAATTCTGTACACATCCGTTCAGCATAGACAGCACCAGGCGCAGGTTCAGTGTGGTCATTCTCTGAATCGTGACCGGTTAAATCAGACAAACGCACAGCTGACAACAGACACGACGAGTCGCCAAGTCGACTAGTTATCAAGAACGTGTATGACGCACAAATGAAGCCAGACTCGACGTTACATGCTCGCTGACAATCTGCTTCGCTTCGCAAGGATAGCGAATTAACCGTGTATAACATCAATTGTCCATCCAATCGATTGACATAGCGGCATTGCGACAAAGACGCACTACCACATCCATTCTCCATGTAGTCAGAGTCAGCCACCGATTGACGATACGCCCGCGGCAACGTGTGACGATTGTCACGACTGAGATGGCATTTACGCGATGATGAGACGTATGTGGCGGACAAGCACACAAAAGAACGCTCGCTGAAACATGCCTGGCGACACCTTCGACGACTAACACTGGACAGTTCTCGGTCAGGTTGGACCGAAAGAGCAGATTGAACGTGTAGTTCGGACACGACTAGTTGCCGTGTTGAGGTGGTACAAACACCGCTTAAAGGTGAAACACATATTCTGTGGAATAGAGTGACACCGGCAGAAGAAAGCAGATTTTCAGGTTGAAATGTCCAGTTTTCAGCTACATCATACTGCCAACACCTCTGCCTGCTATGATCCACACTAAACACAAGACACTGTAAATCATCCCGACACGCCCGAGAACAATCAGCCAGAAGAGTATTCGTGTCAGCAGCAACGGTCAGAAGACGAAGCATAGACACACCCCGGAGTTCAACAGCCACCACCATCTCAAAGTTATCACATCGGCCACGGGAAAAAAGCGAATCGGCATTATTGTCGCGTGCATTGCCTAACGACGATCCAATGACACCCCCGGGACGCGACGATGACACGGTGTGGGTTTCAGAACGCGACACGCACTCGTGTTCGTATACGTCAGTACCAGCTCGACTGAGGTAGGCGGCCGCTACAGAGCCAACAGACGCCGAGTCTTCCCCGCTGATCACACACTGCGCCGTAGTCGGGTAGAATGAAAACGAACGGCAAATGAAACCCTCGTTGGACTGGCAAACTCGCTGACATTGTCGCCGACTGTTCACGTCCGACACATACAAATCAACGTAGCGTGGAAATTTGTCAATTAGTCGAGTGAAGCGGCAGTTTGATTCTTCACTGGCAGGCGTAACACAATGGTTCTCAAGATAAACAATAGATCGCTCAGCGGCCACATAGTCTTCAGGAGCAAGTCGGCGATCGGTGTGACTGAGTCGACACTGTAGACGGTCAGCATCAAACGTGGCCGAGCGACACCCGTCGGCCACGCATGCTTCCTGACAGTCCCGACGATTAGGAACTTGGTTTAGCACACGGTATTCGTTACCAGAGCGCATGGCGCGGCCAGGAGCGCGCTCAAATGACCACAAACGACCGGCGCAAGCTCGCTGAGCAACACTACTTTCTATACAAATCTTCTCGAAGTAGCTGAACGATTGCCGTTGTTGGAGATTCTGCCTGCGACCCTGAGTGTTGCGATCGAGTCGATAGCACCGCCGGCTCAAATAGTCAATAACGAAAGCAGGACAATCGGTCCCGCTGTTATCACATTCCGCACGACATGCAGCAGTCACGGTGAGCAAGTCGTTGTCCCCACCAGTGGACATCAATAGAGATTCCTCCGATGCTCCCTGCAGTACATGGCCAGCCACCTTCTCGTAAGTGAGCACACCACCGTCACAGGTATCCAAAGTGCACACTCGTTTACTGGATACGGTGTCGCGACTGGCACCACGGACCGCCACAGCAGCCATAGTATAGTCAGAGCTCAGGTAGCAGCGCTTCTCGCCAGAGTCGTAGGTGTAGGCACGGCACCACAGACGGCGCTCGTTGGTGCAAGCAGCCGCGCACGCCGCTGATGATTCGGCAAATTCAAGTAAGTCCGCAGTAAGTACCATTGCTCTGGCGCTTAAAACGGGGGTATCATACCGACAGTCGGGCAGGTCGCGGGCGCACTGATTCTCCAGATAGTCAAACGAACTACTCGAGTCGACTCTAAACGAGCTCGGCTGAGTGTGACGATCCTCAGAGCTCAAACGACAAACACGTTGCGAAAACGAGTAATCGGCAGAACGGCATACAAAACTGGTTTCCAGAAGACACGCGCGAAAACACTCGACTCGACTTGACACAGTGGTAAGTTCACGAGAGTCAAAGTCCGCCAGGTAGGCGTGCGGCACACTGTCGACCGTCCACAGACGCTGATTTCCGCACATGTCACCAAATTGCTCGGCCACACCACGCAAACACCTCTGTTGAAACACAGCAACTGCTCTAGCGTTGGAAGGAGCAGGGGTGGTGACAAGATCTTCACCATCATCAAATGCTACACAATGTCCCTCGCTGTAATCCAGCACAAACGCCGAACACGACGCTGACTGGCGACAAAACCCGATGCAGTCTCGCAGAATCGGCGAGTCAGAATTGCGCACCAACTGTCGACTGCCCGAAGACGCTCGAGCCGGAGTCAGCGTGTGCGCCAGAGTCCGCTCGAACGTCAACGTGCCACCGAAACACTGGCCTCTCACTGGTGTCGCAAGAGGCAACATGCCAATAACAGCAGTGAAAACAGCGCAGCGCACGCGAGTCAAGAGGCAGCCACGTGCTGACTGCTGCCTCTGCATCCTGTTGCAGTGTCTTACACGACGCAGCTGACGCCAATCAACTAGTTATATTCAGCAACAGAAACACTGATGCAAGAATGCACAATGCGTCCAGAACAGGACAACACCAGTGAGCACCTGGGCGACCCGCCGCCAACTGATTGAATCTCTGACCGTACAAATGCACAACCACGCTGCTGTCACGCGCGTGTGTGCGCGTGTGTGACACGGACTGCTGGCCACGCGCATGTATATCCATGCGTACATGGGTGCATGTACTGTACATGCATATACACATTCAGGCACACGTGCACGCATACACACCAGTGATTCAACACAACGCGACATACCATCATTCGTTCCGCTGGATAATGATACAACACATATATGAAACACTGAAAGGAGAGTGGTTAGCTCGCCAGTAAACGACTCACATGACCTCGCGGACATAAAAAGCAATAGGCAATAAGTTTAATAGTCGTTACCCAGTCAATGTTACGTCAGATGACGCAGGATCAGACTGAGCAATAGCACGTGCCACCACCATTACTAGGATTAGTAGTACACTCACAGTAGAGCTCAAAATAGCGGAATTCAAGAGTCTGGTACATTGCTGTCCTAGCAACTGGACGAATGCTGAAATGAGTTGTCCAACGCTATCACGTGGGTGTCACGGGTACAGCCTGTGACAGTGTGTATGTGCGTGTGTGTGCATGCGTATGTGTGTATATATTTGTGAACGATTCAGTGAGATAAACCCACAAAACAACGACGCCGCGTATGAGCCGCTCACCACGCGACACACCCACTTCCGCTATGTACATACGCATGCACGCATTCACACTGGCACTAGGTGAACACCAATAAGGCAACGATGAGATGCAATAAGAAAACTGATCAACTTACTACGCATGTAAGTTCGTGTACAGAGATAGAATGATGAAAGAAGAGGTAACTTGGTGGTACGCTATGAGAAACACCAGAAAACGCCTCACGAGTTCTACAGTGCAGCTCGCGACATGAGCAGGAAACAAACAGGTAAACTATTATTATACTACTGAAATACTGACTCAATCCACCACAAACGATCAACCAGAAAACAATCAACAGACATCAAAAATATCGTCTGCCAGCAATTCAGTGCACTCGCGAAAACGCAGCGCAATGCAGGGCATGCGCAGGTGTACAGTTTGCACGTCGCACGTGCATGCTCTCTCTCTCTCTCTCACACACACACACACACACACACACATACAGGTGGGTGTGAAACACTGCTCTGTTATCAGCAGTCAGAGCGGAAGTATAGCGGAAACAGTGGTACGTGATTAACAACACCAGCCGACACCCAGCACTAGTCAACGACCTCGCGTCTATACACGTATATACGCATAATACGTATATACATACCACAATTATATGCATTCATGCACACGAGCATATGGATGCTCCAGATTTTGTGTAATCGCACGAGATATAACACTAGTACCTATCTTTACGTGTATTTTTCATGGAATCATTGTTAGCATAATGTTCGCTAATATATGTGATTCATGGCTACACTTGCACTATTATGCCCTGCCGTATGTTGTATATGTTCATATATGCTGCAAATGACCCTATAAACTGATCTAACATTAATTCTTTCCATATACTTACATTGTTCTCGGTTGGACTCTGCGGTCAATTTACGAGAATATATTGAAAAACTGGTAACAAATTCCACACATATAATAACATACAAGATAATTATTGTCGATAACAATAATTGTGCTCATTGTTATTCTTGTTGTTTCATTATTCCTGATTGCGCATATTCTTTTGCTCTTTTGTGACATAGTCGCAATGTACTGTTCCTACCTACCTGTACTGTTCCGTTTTTCCTACCATACCTGTACTGTTCTGTTTTTCCACCTACGTGTATATATATGCGCCATAAATCAACATTTTTCACTGAATAAAGGATACTCAATTTTCACCTATGCGAAATCAGCGTCATTGTGTACGACGAACTGTTGTCGAGTAATGAATCAAACTCCACAATACGAACAACGCACTAATACAGCAAGCTTCTTTCATATACTTTAATATACACATTCAGCAATACCAGTCTAATATATCACGAATCCAGAGTGAAAAATAGAATATAGGTGAACATTTACATCGTTCCTATTATTTTATAACTCATATATCAATTGTTCACGGGATCGTAAAGCATCATATCCAACATCTCAATATTTATATTACAAATTACATATAAAGCCAATGTTTCATCTAAAACTAACAATTTAAACATGGATTGACGTGCACCCCTGTCTTATACCGCTCGTTATCTCGATCTCCAAATCCTTCCGTGCTCCGGAGGCGCCATGTGGTCTGACAGACCGGTGCGCTAAGTAAACACTAATTAATTATTACCACCACTCTGCTGCTAACGATACAGAGAATATCCTTGTAACATTCTCTGTGCTCTTGGTATTGTAACGTCGTATAATTGCAACTGTGTCATACTGTTGAACACTCCAGGTATCCGTTTGTTTTACATTTGATATTTGTATAGTGTATTTGCCAGTGTATTAGTTCCTGAGTTACCGCTGTCTTCGTTATATATTATCATGAATAATTGTTGTTTATCTGTGTACACACATGTGAATACTTAAATGCGTTATAACAAACACAAGTTGATGTTACACAAGGTGCAAACACGCATTTCTGCTGAAAGACGATAGGACCGAAACATGCAGAAAAAGCCGAAAAAGGCGTGAGAAAAAGCATGCATACCCTTGTAATGAATGTAACAGTCATCACCAGATTGGGATAAAGTGTAACGATTGCCAAAGGTGGACTCACTATCCCTCCTGTGGATTGTCAAATTACGCTATATTAAACTTGACATCAACCAACAGAAAGTTCACATGCAAATCATGCAGTGCTGATCCACCCAGAATATGATAAGATGACAAACAAAATTGAAAAATGCAAACTGAAAGAACAGACACAGAAAGCAAGTGAAAGCAAAACGAAAAGATCGACTGAATCAGGGGATGAAAGTGAGAAAGAGAACAATGCGCAATGTTCTGAAAGTGAGCTATCAAAGCAAAAAGCGGATGACATGACAATAGGGATTTCCACTGCCCCAGAATTAGACAGGGAAGATCCAAAAGTGAGAACACAAATTGAGAAAAAACCTCGAATGTGTCGATACCATCGAAGGTTGATATGCAAGTATAGAGTCAATGGTGAGGATTGTCGGGTTGACCACCCAAATACATGTCAGAAACAGATCAACCATGGACCAAGAAGTGACAGGGGATATAAGCTAGGGAGTAAATGCCCAAACTATCACCCAAGATGGTGTCGCAACTCGGTGCAAAATAACGAGTGTTTCGACAGAGTGCAAATACACACACATTCGCGGGACGAAGAGCAACCAAACAGACAGGAAGGAAGAAACGGTTGATCAAGGTGGTCTCCAATCTGAGCATACCAGTAAGCCCAATTAACAGCTGATACAGCAGCCCGTGCAGCGAGATGAAATGAACCGCAATTTTTAGAGGTGTTCCGAGAAATGAGGAACACCCTGGCGAACTTTGTTGAACTTTGAACTTTGGCGAATAAAGTTGTCGAGACACAAAGTTTGATGCTGCATTACTGTACCGGAAACCAACCTGGCTAGTGGACACAAACTCACAGAACAGCCGCCAACCCAGGACGGGCGTGCACGAAGACTGGGTCAATCCAGTATAAACATTCCTCATCGGCAATATTCAAGACCTCCCCAAGTCAAATATAAGCAAATTGCTTATTCTTGGCGAACTGGCGTGCGCAAAATAATTTTGTTTATTGCCCTATCTGAAACACACTTTAATAAGGGTGTGATGACCACAGAAATGGAACTGAAAAATTACATTTTCCATGTTAATCGATTAGATATAACGCATGGTGGAACCATAATCTATCTCCTACAAGACCTGGTCTAGATGCAAAAACAACTTTTTTGAAAGAAAAAAAACATGATTTCTCTAGTTTTTATGTTTTTAGGATTATCCCCAATTGACCTCGGATGTATTTTAGTACATATAAATTAATTTAATTGAAGTTGTGTACCTCTTTACGTGTCTTATTTCAAAGATAATTTTATAATAAAATAAAAACGAACACATTTATTAATAAATACACCAATAGACTGTTTGAAAGTGCATCCTGATCCGGTGGCTAAGATTTTTTCATTGAAAAAAATGGATGTTACTTTGAAAGATGACTTTAATGATGTGGATATTTGAAATAATTTGTCAGCAGAACAAAACAAATTCATTGGTTGAAGTGTTTTTTCTCTCCCAAGGAAACCATGTTTTTTTCATAAAGAGAAACCTGATGTTTATAAAACTGGTATTAAATTCCTTTTGTTGATGTACAGATTCGAAAAAAGGTTGTTAGCAGAACAAGACAAGTTAATTGGTTGGTCAAGTGTTTTTTAAATAAAGGATTTTTAAAACTAAGGTAATTTGAATGAAACAATGTTTATTTGAAAACAGGCTCTATGGAAGATAGATTTGATTGTTGTACGAAATATTTGTGTGTTCAAATATCTGTTGTGTATAAAATAAATGGTATTCATGGCTGGTTAAACCACTTGATTTAAACTGTTATAACCATTGTTTTTTCAAAATCGATTATTTGAAAGACGCTTTTCGTAGATGCAGAAAATGTGGAAAAAAATTAAGCCGAACAAGGCAAGTTGAACGAAATTATACCAAAAGTTTCCTAAACGGGGAAAATGCCCGTTTTTCTGGTCAAGATTGCCACTCCGAATAATGTGATCCGCATATATACGTAGTATCATTAGGCACACTAAATTGTGTGTATATTTGTAGTTTTTTTCAAATGTCTGCAGTGTTTATACTTTTATACTTGCAAATAATTGATCTATTGAAAGAAATTATGCTCAAGATAGAACTTTTAGCGTGATAGTACGTGAAGTTATCATCAACGCAGTTCATTTCTGGGAGGAAAAGGGAAATGTGTAAACAAATAATAAAAATTATGCCACCTGTTGTTATTAAAACAGTTTCAGGTTTTTAACAGAAAAAACGGTTCTCAAACCCTGCTTTCTTACACAATGACTAACTCAATAATTGAATGCAAAGCTGTACTGCACATAGAAGTGCAGCACAGTACCGTGCAAACAATGATATTAGGTCTTTCAGACACATTATAACAATTTAATTGTGTATATTTAATGATTATTAAATTTGATAGAGCCTCTAATAGCATGAATCATATATATGATGATAAAAATAATTCATTTAACATCCCAAAATACATCATTTCTATACTTTGAAATCCTTGCATGACTCTTCACACAAAAAATAAAAAACGTGTTTTTGGTCTAGTTTTTTGTTGTGACAAAAATACGGTTTTTTGAGGTCGCATCTCAAATCTGGTCCCATATTGGCAACATCCAATACAATATTCGGATGAAGTAGTGAAATGCAGGCTATTAGTATAAAAAGGCGCAACTTGGTCACAACTAATCTGTATAAAACACCAAGCTGTATCATTGAAAATTTCCTAAAAGCCATGAGTACGCTTGACGTATTCCCAGAGAAAATTCCACCCTCATCAACGGATACCATATTTTGCGGAGATTCAGCTTTCCTGTGATTAAATGGCCTGATGGGATCATATGAGGAGGAATAAATTCTAAGCAACAGCAAGCATCACTTCTACTGAAAGTGACAGGTTCAGCTTTCTATTACTGAACCAACCAGGAAGAACTAATACGCACATATTTCTCTGAAAAAAACTATCTGACCTGACCACAATCTGTTGACAATCACCACAAAATACTTGCAGCCTAGGAGCACAGAAAACTGGAACTAAAAAAATCTGAATTACAACTTCTTTTCAACAACAATATGCCGCGTTACGTATTCGTTATAAAGTATATGTATATGTTATGTATATGTATAACGTATATGTTATAAAGACTGAGCTAAATGTACTGCTGCATGCTAAAGGTACATGCAAAGGTACTGGATGAGGCGCTCAGCTCAGATGACCCAAACGACACACTGGATATCATAATGTCCACATTGTTGGAGATACGTAATGTCCACATACCCAAAAGGAAGAAACAGACACCAAGGAATAATATCATACCGAGATACCGTAAATTTTGATAGAGGAAGAGGACATCACTCCGAGGGCAAATTGAAAAACCCAATAGTACCAGGAGTAAGAAAGCATTGTCTGGAAAAATAGAAATGGTCGAAATGGACATCAATAAAGTTCATGAAGCGCAATGGCAAAACGAGGAAATCAACGAAGTTAAGAACATGAAGAAAATTCCCAAAATCATTTTTGGATGTTGTAAGAGGTTCTCCAAAATGAAACTCAAAGTTGGACCAATTCGAACTAGCTATGGTCAAGTGTCAAAAAAGTCTGAAGAAACATGCAATATACTTAGAAAACAGTATGAAGCAGTTCATAACGAAGCGGACGAGAAAACGATTAAACATGCAGCCCACTTATTTGACGATCAGCAGAACGGTGAACTTGATATATTTTCCATAACTGACGATATAATAAAAGCTATCGCTACCCTCAAAGCCAGTTCAGCTCCTGGACCAGAAGGAATTGCGACAATATTATTGATAATGTTCAAGGAAACACTTGCCCAGCCACTCCATATAATATGACACTCGGTTTAACATGACGTCGAACATTGGATAGAGGAATTGCACAGTGCAGGCTCAAGAAAGCCAATATAACACCTATTCATGGAGGAGGTGATCCAAGCCACGACAAAAACTACTGACCAGTGGCTCTCACTTCCCATGTAGTAAAATATTGGAAAAAATTGTATGCAAGGCCATTGATGACTACATGGATGACAATCACCTGATGAATCGCTCACATCATGGCTTCCGCAAGGGCAGATCATGTTTATCAAGGCTTTTGAAACAGTATGACTGGATTTTGCAAGAACTTGCTAAAGAGCAAAACGTCGATGTGGTCTACCTTGAGTATGCTAAAGCTTTTGATAAGTTCGACCACGGAGCATTAATCCGTAAACTGAAAACCCTGAGAATCACAGGAAATGTAGCGAGATCGATACAGGATTTCCTAACGTCTATGTATCACACGGTGGTAGTGGATGGATGCAGACCTGATACCTCCATAATCATCAGCGCAGTACCTTAATAATCAGTGCTTGGCCCACTATTTTTCCTTATTCTCATGACCCATATAAAAATGGAAATTAATAATAGCTTGCTGTGTTCATTTGCTGACGAAACCAATATCAGTTACAGTGTGAAAAAGACTGATGTTGAGATAATGCAGGCTAACTTGCACAATATATACAACTGAAAAAACAAGATGCAATTCAATGAGGTGAAGTTCGAATTGCTAAGATGCGGTCCAAATGTGGAAATGAAAGGCGCTACCAAACTCTACACAGAAAATGATAGGGATATTCCAGGAAAATCGATGGTAAAACGTCTGAGAGTACTCCTGAGGCAACTCATACTGATCACACACAAATAAATATATCGACAGCAAGACAAATGGCCGGGTGGGTGCTGAGAACATTTCAATCCAGAGAACCAGAACTGATGCGTACACTCTGGCATGCACTTGTCCAACCTAAACTTGACTACTGTAACCATTGATGGTCTACTCATAGAAAGGCACTTGAATCAGTTCAGAGGTCATTTACGGCATATATCGAGGTCATTCGACCTAATATTAATGATAGCACCCTGCTGCTCTAAACAAACACTACCCACAACAACTTCGAAAAGAAACTAACCACTTCTTGCTGCAATCTTCACGTATAATCGACCACGACTGTTCAACCTGATTCTAGCAGACATCAGGGAGCTCACTCAATGTTCTGTCCACGCATTCAAGAACAGACTGGATAAATTTTAGTGACTGTTCCGGATGAGCCACCTGTGACCGGATATACGGCTTGCGGCATGATACAATCGAATTATTTGCCGGACCAACTGGATCTCAGGAAGAGGGATGAAAGGCACGGTTGCAGCGGTGGAACACCACATCTATGAATACTACCTTAAATATCACACCAAGTAAACCAAGTAAGACAAAACAACAAAATCTTTCTCATTAATGCATTGGCTCAACCTGGGGACAAATTGCCCTGTGGAGTGTAATTTCTTGTAAATAATGGAGGCGTGACAGAAAAATGTTAGGAAAACATTGCGGTATTAGTATTAATAGTCATTAGAGGTGCAAAATTTACTGGGTAATATATATAAACTATTAGATTAGCCATATATATCAATGCTGTCATTTTGTGAAAGGAGTAAAATGCGTAATGTGGCATGCTAAATTGGGTAACAAACCGAAAAGCGTTAGGAAGCACTGCATTAATGAAACGCGGCACATTTGCGTAGATGACGGCGCCATGACGAATGCCAAGATGAAAAAAAGACAAACACATGATATAGTAATATGATTAAGTAATATGATTATATAGTGTATTAATCCACACAAAAGCTTTGCTTATCATGGTGTGAATACTACATAAATATATATACATTCATACACTCACCCATATATGTATATACATACACACAAATATATATACACACACACACTCATATAAATACATATGCACATATTCTCGTACATATACACATATACACCCAGAATATGCATATATACACATACACACAATATATGATTAGGTAATAATTACAAGTATATTCCGCAACACGCAACGAAAACACCATCGCAGGCAACGGCAAAATACGCCAAATTACAATATTCATTATTAATTACAGCCAATTCCAGTGCCATGGGAAGAGGAAAGGTAAATACAGTGCACACTGAACAAAACGAGCATGCAGTGTGAAACTATAATTATATAACACACAATAATTACAAGTGCGTGACAGACAAAATACAACTGGATCAAGTGGAAAAACCACGCTTGGGTCGACTGCGCAAGTTAGGTAAAATGTAAACACGCAGCGCAGAACAGAAACACAAACAAGTAGAAATTATAAGTCCGGAATATGTAACAAAATGTGCAAGGGATAGAAATAATTCAATTAAAGAAAAAATCAATCAAATCAATATCAATAAGAAAAATCAAACAACTCATTGCAAACAAGTAAACTTATGAAGACTCGGAGGCCAAATATAGGAAATGTCTGTGGAGTACAGAGAAGAAAGATGAGACGAATTTCATTCGGAGGAGGCGAGGAGGAAGTGAAATATAAATGCGGGGTGCAGAAAAAAGAATGAATTCGCAGACCAAGTGGACTGGTTCAACGCAGGGGGACTGATTAGAGGAGTAGGATGGCGACGTGAAGAAATCTCTTGAGCCAAGTAGTCAGCGAAGACAGGACGGATGTGAGGAGCGGTGAATGGAAGTGAAGGATTTTGAAAACCAAGCAGAAAATTTTGAAGCGAATTCGACAACAACAACAACAACAACAACAGTGTGTATTTGGTATAGCGCCCATCATCATAGGCGCTCATACAAGTACTTAAGTACTGCAGAAAAATATGAAATATATACTGGCAATGCGAGCATGGGATAATACGATAATAAGAGCTCGATCATAGAACAACAAAATAACACACGGATTAAATCAAGGAGAAGCAGGGGAGCAGAACAGCAGCAGGACACAAACAAGCACGTAGAAGAGCGCAGCGTAAATACATTGAAGACAGGGGAACAAATGCATGCACGCAGAATATACACAGTCACAGGCTTCCCGGACAAGTGCAACTATATACATGACGCAAACGCAGAATCAAACAATCAACTACATAAAAGGAACATAAATGAGATCAGAGGGAGGCGAAAGGAGTCAAGGCGTGAGTGGTGGGATCGAAGGATAGATCAAAATGATATTTACGAAGAGAAGAAGCAAATAAACGATAAGACAACGATGAGGTGATGTGAGAGGAGAGAGTTGTAAAAACGCGGACCGAAAAAGGAGAAAGATTTGGAAGACCACGCGGAGTAATAAAAAGCGAGGGCAGGCTAAAGCGACAGGATGTCGAGAAGAGGGGGTTTCAGAGTGAGAAAGTAAGGCATAGGGATATGCAGGTCTAGTGGGACAGTGCAACAGTTTAAAGATTATGGAACAAATTTTAAAGTGAATTCTAGATTTGATAGGAAGCCAGCGAAACTTGAAAAGATAAGAAGTATGACGGCAGAAAGCAGGATATAAAACAAAACGGCAGGATTGGTTCATCATACGCTGAAGAATTTTCAAGGAAGATTTAGGACAGTTGAAGTGGAGCGAGCTGCAGTAATCCAGTCTAGAAAAGATGAGTGATTGAACAAGCTTGATAGAAGAGGGCTGGTCGAGGCATGGACGGATAGGATAGAGAGAGCGCAGTATAAGGCGACATATGCGAGCAGTAGCAAGACTATTGGCAGAGAAGGAAAGTGAAGAATCAAAGATAATGCCAAGGTTTCTAACAGACGAAGAGAGAGATATGGGCAATAGATGAGACAAACGAGGAGGGTGAAGAGCAAGACATTCTGATTTATCAGTATTCAGAAGAAGGCAACGGGAGGAGGTCCAAGAAGATTTATCAGACAGTATACCAGACAGAAGAGCAGGGTCAGAAAAGGGACAAGGTATATAGAAATGGATGTCATCAGCATATATGTGAAAAGGGATAGACCAGCGTCGTAGGATAGGGCAGAGAGAGGACACATAAAGATTGAAAAGAAGAGGACCAAGGATAGACCCTTGAGGTACGCCAGAGGTAAGAGGGATCGAATTTGAGACGGAAGAGTTGAACTGGACAGAGTAATATGCAAATAGGAGCGAAGCAAGGAGAGCGTGGAATCAGAATCGCCAATGTGAGAAGGGTCTTTAATGAGAATTTCATGATCTACAAGGTCAAATGCTGAGCGTAAGTCAAGGACAAGGAGAATGGATTTTCGAAAGGAAAATGACGACAAAATACCTTCAGTGACCGAGATGAGGACAGATTCAGTACTATGATAAGGACGAAATCCGGATTGGTGAATGTCAAGGACATTACAAATAAAAGGGGATAACTGAGAAAAGATGGCAGATTCCAGGAGTTTGGAGGAAAAACTAAGGAGGGATATAGGACGGTAGTAACAGCATAAGGAAGGTTCAAGCGAGGGTTTCTTGAGGATAGGGCGAACATAGGCGTAAGGAGTAAGTGAGGAGTCAGGGCAATGAGCACATGATTCAATAATTGAAAAATGAAAAATAATTCGGAAATGAGCAGTGAGCCAACCAAGGCGGCGGAGGAGAATACAAGAATATTAGAAGCAGTGAGAAGAATGTCTTCAATATTAATGACAAATTAATACACTAACCTCAACAAAATCACGACGAAGCAGAAACGCGATAAAAGGAAAACTCACACACGCATTAGAGATGGGCTGATGAAATCGATACTAGTGCCGGGCAAACAAACTTTGACACCAGACATCCATCTCTACATGACTGTGTCCGTCATGGGTTCTAATTGATGGCGATAGTGGTTAACCAAGTCACATAAATTTTATGAACTGTAAACGGTCAGCGAAGTCCACATGACAATTTAGGAAACAATATGATTCGAATCGCTAGCATCAAGCGTGGTACACTAACAGTAAATGTACTCGGAAGTTATGAACCCGGGTTAGTGAATGTAACGCAAGTAATACAACCGTCTCGTGGACCGAAGAATTGGTGGCAATATTTGATTATTCAACGGTATTGCTATATGGTTATGCTCAGTCCATGATCGAATTGATCTTGACTTTTTGTAAATATAGATTTGTTATAGACACACTAGTTGTGTTGATTAATGTTTGGGCTTTGGTATTGTGACGTGTTACGTGCAGGAACCAGTGGCGGATCCAGAGTGCAATTTTGGGAGGGGCTAAATGAATTTGGGGAGGGGGTTGAATCTTTGGGGCGATCAGTCATATGCATACATCACTATGCAACCTCTTTATGATAATGCTTATATCAACAGAAAATATTTTTCTCGATCTCTTAGTGAATCTCTTGGTTGAGGAGTTGATGGAACCATTTGGGGGGGGGGGGGGATAAAGCCCCCTGGTACCCCTGGATCCGCCAGTGGCAAGCATATATCGCACCACTTCGCGGGACTTGTCAGAAGCCATGACTGAAAATCAGAAACACATGCGCAGTATCCTCTACCCTTGCCGTACAACAACAACAACAAACATGTATTTCGTATAGCGCCAGAATGATACAAGGGCGCGAAGGGACCAGAAAGAAGTCATCTAAATATAAAATGCAAGTATACACAAGCTAAAACAAAAGTATATGCTAAAACGAGAGGGCAAATGCAAGATAAAGTGACATTTATACGGAGGAAATATTTACACCACATTGCGGTCAGATGCTGCAGCGAGGGAGAGATGACGATGGAGAGCAGAAGAGAAAGACGCGAATGAGGATGAATCGCGAATGTCAGAGGGAAGTGAGTTAAATATACGCGGGGCTGAAAAATATAATGATTTGGCAGACCAGGAGAGGTTAAGAGCAGCTGGACAGATGAGAGGGGGTGAACGTCGTGAGATTGGCCCGTTGTTAAGGATAAGAAGAGAGCGAAGATATCAGGGAGAAGATGAAGAATGGAGGATTTTGTATACGAGTGTAAACAACAAAACACTAAAATATATTACAGACAGGCGCGCGTGGGCATCACTGCCCCACGCGCGCCTTCAAGACGTCACACTCCAACAACACTTCCAACACGACTCCACGTTCACACCGTGACATACGGGAGCACCCACACACACTCACAAGCCTCACATCCACCGAAACAACCAATCAGCGGCGAGCCGGTCACTCGCTCGCCGCCGCGGGCATCAACACTTGACAAACACACATACACACCGACACAACTATACACACTCGCTCACACACTCTCGCACGCAATGCACAATTCAACCATGCACGACCACAAATATACACTCTAACACATTCACGCACTCAGACACAATCTCTCACACACGTTTTCACTGCACACGATCACATCACAACGAGACAGCACAGTTTGTATTTTATTCGATTAATAGCAGAAAGCCAGTGTAGTTTCTGGGTGTCTTGAGAAGTAGGAGTCCGTGGAGTAAGGCAAAATATGAAACAACAGGATTGGTTAAGGACGGAATCAAGGCGACGAAAAGTTTTGTATGGGAGGTGGAAAAATATGGAATTGCAGTAGTCTATGCGGGGAATAATGTGAGGTTGTATGGTGAGAAGCGCTGAGTGGTAGTCCAGAAAAGCAGTGGTTTCTGCGATAACTTTTTTTTGAACTTGCGATAACGATAAAACGATATATTTTTCCCCAACCTGCGATAAACGATAAAAAATTCAAAACCCAACCTGCGATTAACGATAAAACGATAGCGATAAGAAATGTTAACTTGCGATAACAAAAGCGATAAATGACAAGTACCTTTTCTAGTTGAAATATTTATCAAAAAACATACAGACTATTTTCCCCATTGATAATTAAACTAGACAAAAACTGTCATTGGAACCAGTCTATGGCGTACAAGTTATATTCCACATTAATATCTCTGCCTCAGACTCTCCCTGCCTCCTCTCCCTCCTCAAGACAGCATCCAGGAGCTGCATGTTTCCTTTGGTGAAGACCAACTTCTCAAACCTGTCACTGGTCATGCATGCATTCTTGGGCTTGATGACGTCATCAGCAGTGCTGAACATGCGATCCACGTCAGCAGAGCTGGGCATGGCCGTGTTGTACTTGCTGAACAGCGAGATCCACTTCTGCCTGTACATGCTGGGGAATTGCCCATGCTTCATCTCTGCCACCTTGCTCCTACCCCAAGTGTCCACCTCCTTGATGAGCTCCTCAATGTTGGACCCATCATCCTCCACGACAGTGGGACTTTCCAGGAGGGCAAATGGGTCGTACCTGGCTTATTTAGGCTTTCCAGTCACCATGTGCTGGCTCTTGCTGGATGGGAGAGGGTCAGGTGTCATTGGCGGGTCCAGAGTGGAGCTCAGGGGGCCGAAGCATCCCCAAAAATGTTTCTATCAACTCCTTATAACCGAGAGGTTCACTAAGAGGTCAGAGAAATAATCTTTTATCGCCCATTCTTACCGTACGCGGCAACCACTGCAGAAGAGGTGGAATGGAGCAAAGTTGACGAATAAGATATTGGCAAGTACGCTGGGTATTATTGATATGGCGGTAAAAAGTGGGCTAGGCATCGACAATACCGTCAAGGTTGCGAATTTGAGAACATAGGGGCATACTAAGAACCGAGGGAGAGATGGAGGGGAGATGAAAAATCAAGTATTGCGTTTTCTCGGGATTCAACAGATCACGAGAAGCGGCCCAGGCAGAAATATCAGCGGGTAGGTTGGGGACAGGAGAAGATGAGGAAAAATGTAGAGGAAAATAGATGTGTACATCATCTGCGTAAATATGGAATGACACTGAATAGGGCACAGAGAAGAGACATATAAATTGAATAGGGTTGCACCCAATAGTGATCCCTGTGGCGCCCCTGAGTTTAGGGCAAGAGACGAGGACGTGCCGCTGTTACAGCGAACTGCGTAGGAGCGGTCGGAAAGAAAAGACGTTAGTGGAAGTGCTGTTGAGCTAATGCCTGCTGCCTGTAAATTTTTGCGGAGGATACTGTGATTCACTAAGTCGAAGACGGAGGAGAAATATATTGATATGAAAAGCACAGTATATTTTAAGAAGATTTGAGAAAATACGTCTGAAATTAAGGAAAGGAGTACAGTCTCTGTGGAATGGCGTGGCACGAATCCGGATTGCACTGGGTCAAGTGTAGAATTTATATGGGGGTGCAGCTGTTCTGGTTGTCAGCCATGACTTGTGGTCAGTTCCGCGAAGTGCTGTGAGACGTTCTTGCGCGTGACGCACCACAGTATGTTGCACTGGTCCTGGTGAATGTAGTGAGTGTGCGTGTATGCGTTCCTTTATTTAGATATTGCTTAGTGAGTATATTGGTGATGTCAGATTCATCCAATCAGTCTAGAAAGGGAATCTGTGATGATGACAGCAGTAAAAAGCATGGCGCTGAACTGCTCAGTCTTTCTGGTTCCTCACATCAAGATATGGTTAGTGTTTCGGACCACACATCTTTCGACATTACACCTCACCGTGGTTTCGACATTACACCTCACCTTGGTTTCGACATTACACCTCACCTTGATTTCGACATTACACCTCACCTTGGTTTCGACATTACATCTCACCTTGGTTTCGACATTTCACCTTACCTTGGTTTCGACATTACACCTCACCTTGGTTCCGACATTACACCTCACCTTGGTTTCGACATTACATCTCACCTTGGTTTCGACATTACACCTTACCTTGGTTTCGACATTACACCTTACCTTGGTTTCGACATTACACCTCACCTTGGTTCCGACATTACACCTCACCTTGGTTTCGACATTTCATCTCACCTTGGTTTCGACATTACACCTTACCTTGGTTTCGACATTACACCTCACCTTGGTTCCGACATTACACCTTACCTTGGTTTCGACATTACACCTCACCTTGGTTTCGACATTACACCTCACCTTGGTTTCGACATTACACCTTACCTTGGTTTTGCTTTTGGCATGATAACGCTACATTTCCGGAAATGTGGCGTTAAACGCATTGCTCAAGAGAGGTACAATGTACTTCACATGTCTGATACTTTTGTTTTTTTGTTTATCTGCCATTTCCAAGTATAGTTTTTTTATTTCTTTGCTAGTTCTGAGTTTAATGTTGTGCATACTTTGAAACAGAATGTGTGGTTGTGTTGTTTGGGGTTTCAGTTATTGCTGCAGCCGTTCCACTATATATGTCAAAATCCGGGCAAGCAGATTCGCACGAGACTTGCGCATTCGTTCAATCACTGGCTGAGAATTCCGAGCGACAAATTGGCCTTGATTGGCGACATTGTCGAAATGCTGCATAACGCCAGTCTGCTGTCGGTGGCCTTCTCTCTTTCATCAATCTATCGCGAAATTATTTGTGAAAATCACGTTTTTCTGTGTTTTCAGTGTATTACTTGCAGTCGATGTCTGTATTATCGTCATATCATGCTATTTTCGTGAATAAGCACTGTTTTGTATGTACTCCCTCGAAAATTGGAACTCTTATCTCAGATGTGTTTGGCTCGCATCTGGTCGTTTTATCTTACACTTGAGTGTACCGCTGCACGGTTCAACCATATAGTCTGATATGTCATATAGTCAATGTTGTCACAGGGTACAAGTGTGTCATTTAGTCTTAGTACAGGATTGCCCACGTTTTAATGTAAACATGAGTTGATTGATTAGCTGGATATAATATGCAGTAAATCTTCAGGGTTATTATATTTGTTTTTTTAATGTCTTGGTCATGTCACAGCTGTATTTTTTGTATTTTGCCAAGTTGAATTTCAACACCAACACCAAACAGTAATCAATATCAGTAAAACCACAGCAAATTAAACACATAAATTTGGCAGCAACTCACTAAGCGCTGTGCTTATTTTCAGTCAGCCCTTTAACTAAGCAAAAAAAACAAAAAACAAAAAAAAACTACACAACTATCAAATAACACACATACGAAGTTATTGAACAGTTGATCGCTTCTCGATTAATTATACTAATTATATTTAATATTTAAATCTGGAGAGCTGCAGTCATTTTTTCTTGAAACTCTTAATTGTCAAACAGGTTTTTATGTCCTTTTTAATATTTCAAATTTTTACTCCCGCCACACTAAATTGCCTGCATCTGGTTCTCGGAAAAGTTTTATCAAATTTTTCCGGATGTCTTTTATTTGTGCTGAATGTTAGTTGTATGTTAGTGGGCAATAGTTTTTTATGCACCCGGTACATGAACACTGCCGTGTTTAGTTTCACCATATTATCAAAGTTAATAATTTCGTATAATTTGTTCAGTTCAGTTCAGTGTATTTGTTATAGCGCCTGTCATACACGGGCGCGCAGCAGCTAAACAGTATGAACAAGCGGACAAAGCTAAACAGTTATTACAGAAACAATAAAAAGAACACATGAATATAGCAATTTGAAGTAAGATTTCGTGGATTGTCGAATTTTTATATTTGCGATGATCCTTATGAATTGTTTCTGAGTTGTAATTAGTTTTGTCAGTCTGGTTTTATACGTCGACCCCCAAATTTCATTGCAAAAACTCAAGTGTGGCTGTTATACAAAATGAGACACGCATTTCCACCGATGAAATGTCTGAGTTTAAACATTGCGTACGATATTTTCGAGAAAAAAATTGTTGCAATGCTTATATGATGTATCCAAGATAGGTTTTGATCAATAGTCACCCCCAAGAATGTTATCGTTTCGGCTTTTCGAATGAATGAACCGTCAATCTTGATGCACATTTCATCCTGGTTTTTCTTTGTCTGTTCTCATCGAGTCAACGTTTCAACGAATCCAGTTCAAAATCCACACTCTTTTTTAATGATTTCAAATTCGGAGATGATGAAAATAGATTGGTGTCATCAGCGAAGAGGATTTTCTGGTTGTCTAGATATATGGAATATCTAGTTTATATATAACAGGAAGAGCGTGGGCCCCAGAACCGATCCTTGAACTACTCCACATACCATACTCTTCTCATGTGATATCATTCCTCGCTAAGAAACCACTTGATGCTTTTCTGTTAGATAACTAGTTATTTATTGGTGTTGTTTATTGAATCATATTTATTTGTGTTGTTGTTACTTATTGAATCATATTTATATTTATTGTTGGATGTTTCTTATTGAATCATATTTATTGTTATTGATTGTTATTTATTACTTATTTATTAATATTTATTCTTATTTATTGATAGCTGTTATTTACTGAATCACATATTTATTGTTTATTGTTATTATTTATTGAGGAACGTGGGCGGAGTGACATTATGGATTGTTATCGGATGATGGTTTAATATTTATTGTTATTTATTTATTATTTTCTTTCCAACTCTCTTTCTAGACTTTTTTCTTTTCGAACTCTCTTTCTCTCTGAATCTTTTGGGCGCTTCCGGTACATGGGGCCACCTTAGGGTGGTAATAGTGCTTGCACTCTTCCCATGCTACTGGATTTGCCTGTAATTAATAATAATAATAACAATCATGTCCTATTCCTCTTATACCATACCTTTCAAGTTTTATTAAGAGAATTTCATGCTCTACGGTATCGAAAGCTTTTTTAAGTCCAAGAATAAGCCCATGGTGTAATACTTGTTGTCTAGCGAGGAAGTTATAAGCTCAACGGTGTCTGCTATAGCATGGTTAACTGACTTTTTTATTGAAACCCGTATTGATTGCAGTGTATGATGTTGTTTTTGGAAATAAAAGAATTAATTTTTTTCGAAGACAATTTTTCTAGTAATGGAAAATTTAGAATTTTGGAAATTTGGTAGTCAATCAGTCTGGCATTGTTATTATTGTAAGATTTATATTTTATTTATTTATTCTATATATTTTATTTATATATTCTATATATTTTATTTATTATTATATTATTATCATTAGTGTTATATTCGTGCGATGCTTGTCCAGGATCGATGACATTCAGGATTGCAGCATTTTGAGGCGGGGATTTCCCGTGGCTCACAGTATCTACGGAGCGGCGGGCACCATCAACGCAGCCAATTACGTCTATTTCATGGGCCTTGAACGCACCATTGCCCTAGGACATGCTCAGGTTTCTCGCTGCTACATTACACAATTACGCATTTGAACACGGAAAATCTATGTTGGCTAGTGCAAACTGTCACGGTCCTGGCTGTCACACTGAAGGTTTGGCTGAAACACACGAGTTATTCCAGTCACGATCAGCACGCAGCAAACTGCACGACTGGCCTCTCAAAAAATCTACCATGCAACAAAAAGCTACACCTTGAAATGAGTTCAACCATTTCACTTCGTCAGAGAATATAATCCGGATTATTCGCGCTCAAAGCGTACATTTTAGCCACTGCAACGTTGTTTTTTGATAATATTCTATCTCGATGCTTGGTGCGGCCTGATTTAGCGTGATGAGGGCGTGTTACTGCTTGCTCGCGGAAATATGGGATCGAGACGGGCTGAGTCACCAACAGTTTCCGGCTCTAGATAGATCACGTGCTCTCATACACTCATATATCAATATATACTGTAATATAACACTGGAATATTTCGGGGATTATATTTGGTTTATTGGTGTAGTTGTAGAAATGCTTGTATTACGCGGTCGTTTAAGATCATGTGCTCTCTCAATTTAACCAGTGGTATGTGTGTGTATGTGTGTTTGTGTTAAGGCAACTCGAGTGTTTTGTGAGCAGTTACTGGAGCTTCACCGAGGTCAGGGCATGGAGATTTACTGGCGGGATAAATACCAGTGTCCCAGCGAGCAGGAGTACAGAACTATGACTATTTGCAGTGAGACGCACGCTCCATTTTGTTCTCGTATTTGCTATTTCTCGTTCTGACATTGTGACGTCACAACTGGTATAGATGATATCATCTAATTCAACCGATGGGATCGTAGGTGTATATGCTGGGAAGTATAATGAAAACAGAAGCAGGTCATGGTTGACTTGCAATTTGTTAATGGTCCGATTATTAGTGTGTGTGTATTTTGGCGCGCTTTTTCAAGCAGGTCTTTCATTTGAGTATGCATTTGCATACATTTCATGTCATGTGTGTTCTAATACTAGTGGGGTGCTAGATTTTCTGTTGTTTCTACGTGTTTTGTGCATAGAAACGGGAGGTTTGTTCGGTCTGGCTACAAGATTGATGCAGTTATTCTCGGACAATAATCACGACTTCACTCACCTATCGTCCACGCTGGGACTTCTCTTTCAAATACGCGACGACTACGCCAATCTCTGTCTTCCACAGGCAAGCACGAATGTTGAGCATACAACACCAAGAAGTTGGTTTGCACTTCTCTGTATGAGGATGTGGAACAGAGCAATCGTTAACATCACAATATGCAAGCTCAAATGCTCAATACTCAATAGGGGCACAGATAATATAAGAGGCTACATAACATATCAGTGTAGTAATGTGTGTCGTCGCAGATCATATTACTCCTGGATCATATTGTATTTACTCCTGTTTTAGTATGCACCAATAACCCGCATTCTTTCGTCATGGCTGAATTCGCAGTACGCCGAAAACAAGAGTTTCGCCGAGGATTTGACCGAGGGAAAGTTCAGTTTTCCATGCATACACGCCATACACAATCAGCCCGATGACCACCGAGTGCTGAATATCATCCGTCAGCGCACTCACAGTGTTGAGGTCAGTTGATGGCCAACATATGATGCGACCACGTGCACCTCGCTCCTGCTGCACAGCCAATTGCAATTTTCTCTCCGAGTTTTCCGATGAAATGTATTGTCAGCAAAACGTAGATCATTGAACTAAACTAGGGTTGCAGGAATTCTACACAAGCTGAGATTCTCACACATAACTGCCCTTTCCATTTCACCACACTTCAAAGTCCGACACATAATCACACACAATGATAGTTTATATAACAGTTCAAGGTCACTTTCCTCCATAACGCATTATAACGCCGAATCGCAAAACAGTCTCAACGCTCATGAACATATGCTGCCTACACTTCCCTCAATATATTTCATCAATATATGTGCTACTACCTTCTCAGCTCACATTCTCGTTATCATAAGCGTTCATGATCTAAATACAATGCCAGCAATAGCCCGGCTCCGCTCTCCATGGATTTATTCCGTGTTTATTAGATATGGATATGGATTTATTAGTTGTGATCGCTGTGCGCTACTTGAATGTCTCTGCTTTCTGCTGCATTGCTACTGGCAGATATTAACCTGATTTCATTCATAGTTCAGGGTGCATTTGGAACGCACACGTCGATATTACATCGTCATTTTTGTTTTGATGTTCGCCAGTGAAACAGGGCTGCTATTTTTCATGCTTGACTAGGCAGTGTGTCAGTATCATCGTGCCAGTATGCAAAAATAAATGTCTGCATTGTGTTGTCACGTATTTGTACATGCAGGTGAAGAAATATTGTATCAGTCTCCTGCAAAAGGCAGGCTCGTTTCAGTACACCGTTGAGACTCTGGATAAACTGGACAGCTCAGCTCGTGAAGAAATCAACAGACTGGGTGAGATTTATAAATGTCACTGAGTGTGGGTGCGCACACAATCAAACTACCAATTGAACCGAACTCAGTGTATCATCCGATGACGTTTGTTTCAGGTGGAAATTGCTACTTGGAGCAAGTACTCGACTCACTGAAGGTGTGGTAAATTCCAGTCAACGGAAGTACTGACCGACGCTCATGTCCAGTTGTTATTTTTTTATCAGATATATTCGCGTGATCAGCTATGTGTATTCATCTGTCGCTTTGCAATGCTTCTTCAGTGATTTTGAAGCGTGTCAATAAAATCTCCCAGTGAATCCGTTTATACAGCAATGGGGTACAAAACTCTTCAAAAGTCGCTGCATCTGCTGCTGATAGCACATTCGTTACAAGACCTCGAACAATGCACTTCAAACTGCCGATACAAACATGGGGTGTATTGAACAAGTTTTCAATAGACGCAAACATACACTGGAAACGAAGTTGATAAAAGGGGAGATGGTGTCGTCTCGTGATCTAGTCGTCGTCTTCAATCTTGGGCGCGAGGAAGTAGCGAATGTGGCCAAGGTCTTCTATCACGTATTCCACCTGCAGCGGGTAATCTGGCGACATGGACAACTTCACCTGTCAACAACAACAGATGCCAGATTATAAACACGCCGTCCACTGACTATTCATACATCGACGTCTACATTTGCTTGGTAATTAGGAAAACGAATCGCTCGACACATAAAGATAGCGAGAAATCATACATCAGTGTCAACCCATTTTTTTCCAGGTTAAAGAATTGAAGTTCCAATTCCGCGGCAGTCTTACTCAGTATCTATACAGTACTACTCATGTACTGTGAAAAATTACACATGCCTGTTATCACTACACAGTGTGTTGCGTGCTGGCTCACTCAATCAGCTCACCTGAGGAGACAGCGCAGTGGCTTTGGTGAAGAAGTTGAGATATCTGCAAGCATAGGTGAATGAGACCGGCTCCTGCATGTCCACCACCACCATCTCCTCCTGTTTGTCAACGTTAGATGTCTGTGCCAACTTCACGTTGGCTGCGAGAACAATACAAACGCTTCAGTGATCACACCGGTTACACAGCATTAGCACAAGTGCAATACGCATCGGAGCTTGGTAACAACCCAGTAACAGTAGCACTGCGCTTGATACAGACATACACACACACACACACACGTGCGCATCTACACGTAAACACGAGTTGCACAGTGTAAACATAAATCACCTGAACCGATGTCACCAGAAGCAGAGAATTTCACTCCCTGCTTGTTGCAGCTGATAACAATCGAGTCGCCAAACTGACTCAAGTCCCGGCAAATACGGGCAAACTCAGCAGAAGGCATTTTTACCACACATGCGTACTCGGTCTCCTACAAACCACCATACATACACGTGATAAAACAACACGATTGAAATGACTCATTTATTTGAGGCTGAGTAGAACTGGATGAGGTGAGGAAGAGAGAAACACACGCGACTTACAGGAATCTGGAGATGTTCCTGATCAAGATTCATCAGCTTCATCTCGTAGTCTGCCTGCTTCTCTCCGTTCTCAGACTCGAACACCAGTGTTACCGTGTCAGGATTGTCTTGAGCACGGATCGTGATGATGTTGTCGTTTGACGCACATTTGAAGATTTTTGCCATACTGAAACAAAGCGGGGCGCACCAGTAGTTACTTGCACGATACATTTACTAGCAAACTACGGCATGTTGTTATATATAAATGTTTAATTTACCATAGAACTATGCATGCAAGTAACAAAATAATGAGTGCTGGTTTCCATCAAACAGTAACGCTGAAATCAGTTCAGTAAATGGCCATACAAACACCATATATGCATACCCACAGCAAGTCAGCTTATAGGCCGGGTTGTAGAGTAGTTTAATCATCCACAGCGGACTCACCTCGTCAAGTTCATTCCCATAGTAATATTCCTGTCACATCGGTACTTATCGAAACCGTCAGATCGCATATTCAAAGACACAAGAGAGACATGAGCGCTATCCATCGCCTGTAGCGTGATGCCCATATCACCGCAGTCCCAGGAAGCCTCAGTGAGCAAGTCCTTTATGGCATCTAAAACTTTTTTTAAAACAACGCCTTGAATTAAACGAGCTTCAAACATATTGCGAAATTAGAACCTAAAACCGCAACGCTACGTCAAACACTACGAACAGATGAAATGGGCGCGAAATTCACGAACTAACAATGCGGTTACTCAATGTGTACTACTAACAACCAAATAGCATGTTTTATAACGGCAGCTTCCAAATATATCATTTAAAGTTTTACAATTCACAATATTGTATGCTCACTTAAAATTTTCGAATACTGAATAAATTATCGTAAAAACATTCAATTAGAAGTAAAAATTCGAGAACCAGAACAGAATTTCCGAGAATCAGAATCAGGCAATTTACCTTAAGGTTAAGAGTTAAAGGTTGAATGCCCAAGTGGCAGCTGCTACACGGGAAGAAGCCGAAGCTTATGAACACACAGGTGTGCCCCGTGCAGCTCGCTGCCACCGCAGAACCGATCCTCTCCATGCTATGGCACCACACGAACGTAAGACGTCTTAGAGAGGGCCACCTCCCCAGAATGAATGGCACAACTCATGACTGATATCTGGTACCATCATTTTCTGTTGGGTGGACAGGGGCTGTGGAATTTTAGAATTCGCCCAGTGAAATTCTGCTCCGCCGAGTTTCGAACCACGGACCACCCGCTTGTGAGGCGGGTCCACACTTGGCAAGGAGTCCACAAAGGGTGGCGGGAGTAAAAATTTGGAATGATATCCAAAAGGACATAAAAACCTGCATGACTATTAATAGCTTCAAGAAAAAATTACAGCAGCTCTCCGGATTTACAAATAAAATATAGTTATAATATCGAAAAGCTATTAACTGTTCAATAATTCAAAGTACGAATACATGTTGTATCAAATAGTGTTGATGTTGTTGTTTGTTGTACGTATGTGTGTTATTTCATATGTTGTGTAGTTTGTTTTGTTTCGTTTCTTGGTTTTTTGCTTAGTTTAAGGGGCTCACTGAAAATAAGCACAGCGTTTAGTGAGTCCCTGCCAAGTTTATATATATATATATGTTTTTCAATTTGCTGTGGTATTACTGATATTGATTACTGTTTGGTTGAAATTGTTGGTGTTGAAATTGAATTTGGCAAATACACATAAAATACATTTTTGCTGTTGTCGTAATTTGATATTTTATTATAATATTTAACAAATATTTCCTTTAATCAAATAATGTCAATCAATCAATGTGTATTTGGTATAGCGCCTTTCAAGAGACATGCGCGTGATAAAGCGTACAAAAAACATGTAGGGTAAATAGAGATGTATTCAATGAAGATGATGACGACAATGAAATGATAGCACTGAAATGCACTCTTGAAAACAAAACTTATAATAAACAATAAACACTTTGCGGCCTAGCACCAACCACAATTACAAATACACCACCAACACACGAACACCACCAACATTCACAACGCTCAAAGCCAGACTGCTTGTAGCTCGCTTCAGCCACACGCACAGGCGTCACACGTCACAATGTCAAAGTACACCGACCAATCAGCACGCAGTACTCGAGTCACCTGACAAGCCAAGTCACATGAAACACTCACACACGCAGACATATACACGCACATACACGGTAACTCGCATTCATGGAAAAGAGCAGGCACACCATTCGCGCACTTGAACATACACATACATACAGACATACTAACACACCTACGCGGTTACACGATTTCATCACGTGGTACATACACAATACGAATACCTATTACATGCCCCCATGGTGTTCACACCCTTCAAATACAATACATAATCGAACCAATACAGCGGCAACAAAAACCTACACATGATACAGGCAATCAATAATTAAAACTAGTGCGTAACATAGTCACGGTGCCAGGCAGGAGCTCTTCTCCGTCGCGTAGGGCGGCTGTAACTCACCGATTCACTGGCTTCTGCAGACACAGCATCACCGTCGTCGCCGCTACGAGGTCTGAGGTCGCGCACGTGACGCAACATGCCGTCCACCTCGACCACCTGGTCAGACGCCACCGCCGTAACACGACCCTCGACAGACGGTTGAGTGCACCTCGTACCACTGTTGCGCACCCACACTGGATCACCGGTGTCAAATGCATCAGTTGTCTGACGCGGCGTCATACACGCTCCCTGTTCGCCCACAATATCACGCCATTGATAGTTGTACAGTACGTGTGCAGGCGTTCCCTTGCGGTCACTGAAAGGACTCGTATTATACAGATGTACAGCTTCACCGATGGAACAGTTCTTGCGAGCAGCAATCACCTTCACAGTGCGGTGATTCCTTTCTATAATACCATTGCCACTGGGTCTGTACGCCGCTCGAAATCGCACCTCTATACTCCACTTTGCTGCAAATGCTAGAAACTGCTGACTTCTGAATATAGTCGCATTGTCACACAATAGCTGAGTGGGGAAACCTCGCTCAAGGAACATCTCTTCAATGTGTCTCGTGATATTATCAGAGTCGGATCGCCTCAGCAATCGCCACAAAGAAAATCTTGATGGTCCACAGTCAATCACGGACAGATATTCTTGACCTTGAAAGTGTGTGACGTCTATAGCGAGTCTGTGCCATATCTCTCCAACTGATAACTCACCTCTTGGCCATTTTCGCGGAGCAGGATCGATTGATTGGCAAGTGTTACAACTCGCCACCACGTTTTTCACTTGTCTTCTGGATACCGGAGAAGAACACTCTTTCCGCGCAAAAAATAGTGTTCTCCGCACGCCAGGGTGTCCGGCACGCTCGTGAATTTTGCGTATGTTCACCGTGTCATCACGTGGTACAACGGCTGCAGCGGCAGAAGCACTTTCAGTCAGCCATTTCTGCGGTACACGAGTCAGCAAATCGGCGCGGTTTTTCTTTGATGGTACCAGCTCCACATCAATTATCAATTCAAGTTCGTCGGCTAATTGTTTTACTATGTTTAATCTGCGACGAATCAACAGCTCGTTCTGTGCCTTGGTGCGCACCCGCGTCCTACCGCTCAAAATGTCGCTAATCCATCGACACACTGTGACAGAGTTGGATTTGATCAAGATTCCAGCTCACCGCCATATTGATCCCGCGAATTGCAGCGTCCAATCCCGCCATATTTATGTGAGCTGTCTTGTCTGATCTCAACCACGAGGCGTCTTCAACAATATCTCCGTCGACGTCGAGCATAACTCCGAGTGCCAAAGAGCTCGCGTCGGTCCATATTGTTGCCTTTTTTGAGTTGACACTCTAGTGGCCTCCCACAGGATCTACTTGCCGCACTTGTTTGTCGATGAAGGCTAACACATCGCGAATTTGGTTATCGTCGTCAATTCGGTCGTCCCAGCCTTTTTTAAGCTGATTGGCTCGCCGTTTAGCAAACGCTGTCAAAATTCTTAGCGAGCCACAGACCGGCATGTGGCCTACCAGCTTACCGCACCACGAAAATACGTTTCGGCGCGTTAGATCTGCCGGTGGTGGGTCGATTTTGTTGTCTCGACTCCAAACCATATCTCCATTCTTTCTCGACACTCTCAGACCCAGCACACGAGCACCATCTCTCAGGTTGTCCGGTTTCTTGCTCACCAAACCATATTTTACAAGATGACCACGCACCGTTTCCGCGCTGACTACATTGAGGTCAACAAAAATGTCATCCAGATATGCGGAAGTCCCTGCGCTCACACACTCATCTTGCTTCAATACATTATCCAGTATTGTCTGCAGAACGGCGGGTGCCACACTCAGACCGAAACCCATCCTCGTTAAGCAGTATCGCTTGCCGTCAAATATCACTGTCTGATATGGCCACAACTCCTTTTCGACGTGAATTTGCAGATATGCTTTTTCCAAGTCCAGCACTGCTGCATTACTGCCACGACGCCGCCACTGGCGCAGCTTATTTGCACACACATCAGCGGACCCTGTGTACGATGTAACGTTGTCGTTCAGCTCCCTGAAATCACACACGGGCCGGACTTTGTTCTTATTGGGCTGAATAACCGCCATGAGGGGGATTAAGCCTTTTGGAGGACCCATCTTCTGCTCATCATACTCTCTTAGCCAGCCATTGTTTATCCACTTCTGAATTTCGTCTTCATACTCACGACGAGCACACTGCTTCACATTGTACGTAGCTACTCTATTATGAAGGTAGTCAGGCTCAGTGGACCGCCATTTCCATGCAGCTTTCCATGTGAGATGTTGTTCGTCAAAATAAACTGTAAAATCCTTATGTTCCAACAATACACTTCTTGGGTGCCGTAATCACCAATCCTGCAGCTGGCTCTATCAGAGACTGGCTTGTACACTGTCGGTGTGAATCGGTGGGTCCAAACTTGACCTGCCCATCTCCATTCACTGCGACACCACCAAATGATCTTACACCATTCATACCAAGAACAAAACTGAAATCCAAGGGACGAAAATTCACAACAATAGCTTCAACAATAACTTCACGACCAAATGCGTCCCGCAGTCGCACACTTGTCACACCTTCACATGCTTGTCTTGACCCGTTGATCAGAACTAGATCAGCATATGCCTTTGATTGCTCTCTACATAATGCAGCGTATATCAAACATTTACTGCAGCCAGTATCAACCAAAACATCACAATACATACCATTGACACGCATGTGCGCCGTAGGAGCGGAAACGCTCAGTGATGCCGCGGAGAAGGAGCCGGCGCATTCGCTGCTTCTCCGTTGTCGTTTCCCGGACATCTTGGGCTTACATGACCGGTCTCGCCACATCGGTAACATCGCACTACACGGGTGTTACCATCTTTGATCAAATTGTCTCTGCGAAAAGATCCGGCGCATCCCCTGGCAAAATGGCCTGATTCTCCGCACTTGAAGCAGATGGCATCTCGACTTCGGCGATTTGTACGGCTACCGGTTGATGTTTTGCCAACGGTGGCAGCTGCTACATTGCTTGTGCGGTAATTATCTGCAACAAGCATTCTTGTTCTCTCCAACAACTGATGCAAGCTGAGAGTCTCTATCCTTGCAATGTTTCTCAGAGATGACCTCACGTGCTCAGGTAACCCAAAAAGAAACGCTCCTGATATAGTTTTTTCGCTCATGCCTCCCGCAATTTGAGCAAGCCTTTTTATGTCTGCCAGATATGTATCCACTGGTTCGCACGGCTGCAAGCGACGACGCTGCAGCAGCTCGTACGCTGTGAACGAATCGACATCAAAAGCGTCGCGCAATGTCTTCTCCATTGTTTCGATGTCAAACTTGTCGTTCTCGGGAATCTGATCATACACTTTGTATGCGTGGCCGAATAGTCCCAGTGGTACAACTGAAACCAGGTCCCGCACTCCATGCAGACGAAAGGTCCACTTGAGACGACTTAGCCAGTCTGATACGTTTTCACCGACGTCACCACGAAATTCCGGAATCAACTTCACGTCGAAAGACGACTGGACATGCAGACGAGCCTTCGATTCTTCGATAGACATTGCGATGATTATTGCCGAAATAGCTTGTAGAGTAAATAGAGATGTATTCAATGAAGATGATGACGACAATGAAATGCTAGCACTGAAATGCACTCTTGAAAACAAAACTTATAATAAACAATAAACACTTTGTGGCCTAGCACCAACCACAATTACAAATACACCACCAACACACGAACACCACCAACATTCACAACGCTCAAAACCAGACCGCTTGTAGCTCGCTTCAGCCACACGCACAGGCGTCACACGTCACAATGTCAAAGTACACCGACCAATCAGCACACAGTACTCGAGTCACGTGACAAGCCAAGTCACATGAAGCACTCATACACACATACATATACACGCACATACACGGTAACTCGCATTCATGGAAAAGAGCAGGCACACCATTTGCGCACTTGAACATACACATACATACAGATATACAAACACACCTACGCGGTTACACGATTTCATCACACTGTACATAAACAATACGAATACCTATTACAAAACAGTTACGAAAATTAAACACAAATCACAACCAATAACAAGTGTAAATGACTGAAAATAAATATATAGATACAAACAGAGAGACAAACATATACAAGTATGTAGTTCTGTGTATTGAAGTAAGGCAGATATAGAGAAGAAACACAATATACACAACACCAAACACAGCGACGCTACACCACGACAACCGTCAAAGCAACAACGTCAATCGCCCACTGCCCGACACATGAGACGCGATACTCGGGCGCGAGACTTGAAACATGAGACGCGTCATATGCACGCGCTCACAACAACAACAACAACAACATGTATTTGATATAGCGCACTTTCGAGGGCAAAGGCGCGAGCAGGAGCAGAGAAATAAAAGTGTAGACACAGAGCGGTATGGGGACAAAAATATGGAGCACAACAACAACAACAACAACAACAACAACAACAACAACAAATCGACAGAAAGTACATGGGTGCTTGCAAAATTGAATACATACATACACACAAACACATGCACACGAACGCATACACACGCACATATATACACATACACATGCATACACATATACACATATGAATAATGTAATGTAATAAAGAATATAATGGAAAGAGATAAAATATATAATGGGAATAGAGAAAAGAAAGCAAAGTGAAAATTAAAAAGATAATAAAAAGCATAGGATATAAAAGAATAAAAATAAATGCTAGATGACTGTTGGCTAGCGAGTAGCTCTTCCGCCCTTGGACAGGTTTTATTTTTAGTCCTGCTGGGTGTCTAGCCACCCCCCTCACTGGTGGGAACCAGTGGGGGAGCCGGTTTAGTCGCCGACCACTCGACTATGAGACTGGTTGTACTGGGCTACACAGTACCAGTAGCAGGAATTGTCCTGACCAGACAATTTACCAGACCGAAGTGAGTCAACCAGCCAAACACAGTAATTCACAATGAGGAAAAAGTTTGAAGATAACGGAAACAGATTACAGGGTAGGTTAGATCAAGCTGATTCAAGTAGGTGTGTTGGTAGCCATAGTAACCAGTAACAAGTAACAAGGAGTCAGAAGCTGACTTGTTATAGCGCAAGCACAAAAATTGTGGCACGGGTTCACTATATATTTTCAGCACAGTCTAGGTTGTCAAACAAGATTTAGCGTTGATAAAAACGCCGTGCGATTAGTGCAGCGCGGGAGCAGAAGCGGTGCGTGAAGAGTCTCGCTGCTGAATGACCAGTCTGCACGAGCGATATCGAATAATGTTCTCCATTCGCCTATATAGCCCTCTCATTCAGACCGATATCGCTCAGCTCACCGAATGTTGCCCCCGGCAATAGCACGAACTTGCACTCGTTGTGTTGGCAGGGCGTGTGTGTGTAGAGCGTGTGTTTGTGTAGAGCGTGTGTATGTGCAGAGCGTGTGTAGGTGCAGAGCGTGCTGCGCGTGGCTAAACTCAAAGGGGCATCCTGGAGTGCAACACGTACATCGAACAGAAGGATACATACTATTATATACACTTACACACGCACACACATATATATACATTTATATATGTACTAGCATTAAAACCCGCCCGTTGTGCGGAACAATTCTTAAAATGAAATTCATGTTTAATTCATAAACAATATAGAAAAATTAAATATGAAAAAGGACACACTCATAAAATTGTAATCAATTGAAAAGTCTAAGTTTAATCATTTTTTCTTTTTTTTTGACAAAATATTTTCCCTCAATCCGCCTCATATTTAAACCCGCCCGACGCGCGGAATAATTCAGAACTCGAACGCGATCCGTTCTGGATCTTGAAGTCAAATCCGTTAGTTTTGTATATGAATTCATTCTATACGGTTAAATTGAACGTCATGTTGTCTATAGTTGCTACCCGCGGGACATTTTTATTTCATACACATGATCCATCGCTTCGTTTACGTTTGAAGCCCCTGATCTATACCATTGAGCCCGCACAATTATGCCGCCTCATATTCAAGCATACATACACACTGGCAGACAGATAATTTCTTATATATATATATATATGCAGAAAGAAAATAAAACACAAATGACTGCCACTCTTTGTCATTTCTTGCCTCTTTCATTGCTACACTTTTCTTTTCTTTCTTCATATATGTCGAAAACTTCAAATATATATATATATATATATATATATATATATATATATATATATATATATATATATATATATATATATATATATATATATATATATAGATTTGAACTCACCCGTCGTGCGGAACAATTCATAAAGTAAAATTCATATTTAATCCTTAAAATAAACTGAATACAAATAAAAAAGCAAAAAATATGACCTGTATATACGTTCACCAATAAAAAACTCTAAATCAGAATATTTTTATTTTAAATTTGACAAAATATTATCCCTCAATCCGCCTCATATATGAACCTGCCCGTCGTGCGGAATAATTTAGAACACAACCACGTAACAAACAATGAATATGCTAGCATGTAAACCCGCCCGTCGTGCGGAACAATTCATACTATTAAATTTGTATTCAATTCATAAGATAAAAGGAATATGAATTAAAAATGAATGGAGTAAACCCATATATAGTCTAAATTTCTATATTTTTATATTATTTTGACAAAATAGTTTGCCTAAATCGCCTCATATTTAGACCTGCCCGTCGTGCTGAATATTTCAGAACTCAGACTCAAAACAATGAAAAGTGACCAAACTTTTCTATCATAATGTTTTCAAAATATATTTATAACTTAATATCACCATCTAGCATCAAAACCCGCCCGTTGTGCAGAACAATAAATAAAGTAAAATAAATATTGAATTAATAAAAAACGATTAGAAGTTATAAAAGAAAAAGTAAACCCATAAAAAGTCTTAAACAATAGAAAAGTCTAAATATGAATGTTTTTATTTTAGATGTGGCAAAATATTTTCCCTCAAACAGCCTCGTATTTAAACCCGCCCGTCGTGCGGAACTATTAATAATATATAATGAATCAAAAAGCAAAAAGCTTTTCCAATAGGAAAATAATGTGTCAATTCTAAATTTGATTATTGACGAAGTTTTTTCCCTTACCACTCCTCAAATTCACACCCGTCCTTCGTGTGTAGTAATTCAGAAGTGTAATACTATCAAAACAATGAAATTTCAGTCATCTCTATAATTCCAGATTAATGCTTCCGCTAAAACAGCATATGCATATAGTTGGCATTGCATGATATTACAGCCCATATCCTTATGCAACTTAAGCGTATGCAACTTGAAATAAAACCAATTAAATTACACAGTAAAATTCAGTAGTTTACTTTGTTCCCAGTAGCATTTTACCCGCCCGTCGTGCGGAACAATTCATGTGTAAATATTGAGGACAATAAAGCCTTTATATTCAGTATAGTGTAGCATTAATTAAACCGTACGCAATAAAACCACACCATCCATGCTTGGAGCTAATATGATACATTCTTAATTGTGATTGGGCTTCAGTGAAATTTAATCGGTGTATATTCCTGTGAAATCGCAAGTGAGCATAATAGCTGTCAAATTGGCAATATGTCCTTTTGACTTCACACCGCCTTAACTTCCTTCAGATACACTTTGGAAAATAAAAAAGTATACTGCATTGTAGAAAACAAAATTTCCAGCACGATGGTATAATATATTTTTATGTGTAACAAATAGTTACTGGAAAATAGTAGAAAAATGAATTTATTTTAGTCGCCCAGTGTTCAAGTGTAATTTTGGATGTATTTGAGAATTTTGCCAATTTTACACGTTTTTTGTTTCATTTGTGGGTATAATTTATAGCTTATCTTGTAGAACACAAAATTATCTACACAGTAGTATATTCCTGTGTAATCGCAAGTGCGTAAATTGTGATTGGACTTCAGTGAAATTACATCAGTGTATATTCATGTGTAATCGCAAGTGCGCATAATAGCTGTCAAATCGGTAATATGTGCTTTTGACTTTACACCGCCGTAACTTCCTTCAGATACACTTTGGAATATTACAAATTATACCGTATTGTAGAAAACAAGATTTCTAGCACGATGGTATAATTTATTTTTATGTTTAACAAATAGTTTCTGAGAAATAGTAGAAAAATTAATTAATTTTAGTCGCCCGGTGTTCAAGTGTAATTTAGGATGTATTTGAGAATTTTGCCAATTTTACACGTTTTTTGTATCATTTGTGGGTATAAATTATAGCTTATCTTGTAGAACACAAAATTATCTACACAGTAGTATATTCCTGTGTAATCGCAAGTGCGTAAATTGTGATTGGACTTCAGTGAAATTAAATCAGTGTATATTCATGTGTAATCGCAAATGCGCATAATAGCTGTCAAATTGGCAACATGACAATTTTAGTCGCCCGGTGTTCAAGTGTAATTTTGGATGTATTTGAGAATTTTGCCAATTTTACACGTTTTTTGTATCATTTGTGGGTATAAATTATAGCTTATCTTGTAGAACACAAAATTATCTACATAGTAGTATATTCCTGTGTAATCGCAAGTGCGCATAATAGCTGTCAAATTGGCAATATGTCCTTTTGAATTTACACCGCCGTAACTTCCTTTAGATACACTATGCAAAATTACAAATTATACCGTATTGTAGAAAACAAAATTTCTAGCACGATGGTATAATTTATTTTTATGTGTAACAAATAGTTCCTGAGAAATAGGTAGAAAAATGAATTAATTTTAGTCGCACGGTGTTCAAGTGTAAATTTGGATGTAAAGTGAGAATTTGGATTTTGAATTTGGTGTGAGAATTTTTACAATTTTACACGTTTTTTGTATCATTTGTGGGTATAAATTATTCGTTTCTTGTAGAACACAAAATTTTCTACACAATAGTATAATTTTTATAACTGTAACTCTGCTGGTTTAAGAGGAATAGATAGCGGAATATTGACCAAAATATTCGCGTTTTTCAGTGCCTTCTTGACTTTGTCATTTTGACTTCACACCGCCGTAACTTTATCTTAATACGCTTTGGAAAATTAAAATTTATACCGTGCTGTAGAAAACAAAATTCCCAGCATGATGGTATTATTTATTTTTATGTGTGATGTTTAGTTGCTGAGAAATAGAGAAAAAAGTACAGAAAATCGGACGCTTCGAGCTTAAATATAATTTTGAATGTAGACTGAAATTTTGTCATTTTTACATATTTTATATTTAATTTTTGGATATGAATTATAGCCTACCGAGTAGAACAAAATATTTTCTACACAGTGGTATAATCTGTTTGGCTGTACCATTTCTGGTTTATGAGGAGTAGATGTAGGAATATTGACCAAAATTTTCGCATTTTTCAGGGTTCATTTTGTCTTTTCACCGCGATAACTTTTTTTGGTTTTATTTTTAAAATTTGAAATTTATCCTATCGTGTAGACAAGAAAATTTCCAGCGTAATGGTATAAATTGTTGGCGGGTACATTAAGTGGTTACCGAGTAGCAGCTTGCTGAAAATGTGACCAAGGAGGGTGGGACAGACAAACAGACAGACAGACAGACAGAGTATCTCTTTTATATATATACAATATATATATATATATATATATATATATATATATATATATATATATATATATATATATAAAGTTGATGCGTAATATACTTCAGGGTGTGTTCAAGGAAATAGTCACGAGGTTTTGTCATATATGTAGCACAATATGGAGATATCACTAACGGTTTTGCATTTGAATCACTGATCTGTTTATAGTCACTGACGAAGGTCTCAAGACCGAAACGTTTGACAAAGAGTGGCAGTCATTTGTGTTTTCTTTTCTTTCTTCATATATATATATATATACTAGCATTAAAACCCGCCCGTTGTGCGGAACAATTCATAAAAATATGGCAAATTAAAAATAAATAAGGCAAACTCATGAAAACCTTAATCAATTAAAAAGTCTAAATTTCATTATTTTTAATTTTATTTTGACAAAATATTTTCACTCAGCCCGCCTCATATTTAAACCCGCCCGACGTGAGGAATAATTCAGAACTCGAACACCATCCGTTCTGGTTCTTGAAGTCAAATCCATTAGTTTTGTATATGAATTCATTCTACACGGTGAAATTGAACGTTTTATTGCTGCCCGCGGGACATTTTTATTTCATAAAAATGAGCCATCGCTTCGTTTGCGTTTGAAGCCCCAGATCATTTAACCAGCGAACCATGAACCAGCGCAATTATGTCACCTCATATTCAAGCATACATACACAGACAGACAGATAATTTCTTCTTTATGTATATATAGCATTAAAACCGCATTAAAACCCGCCCGTTGTGCGGAACAACTCATAAAAATATTGCAAATTAAAAATAAATAAGGCAAACTCATGAAGCCCTTAATCAATTAAAAAGTCTAAATTTCATTATTTTTAATTTTATTTTGACAAAATATTTTCACTCAACCCGCCTCATATTTAAACCCGCCCGACGTGAGGAATAATTCAGAACTCGAACACCATCCGTTCTGGTTCTTGAAGTCAAATCCATTAGTTTTGTATATGAATTCATTCTATACGGTGAAATTGAACGTTTTATTGCTGCCCGCGGGACATTTTTATTTCATAAAAATGAGCCATCGCTTCGTTTGCGTTTCAAGCCCCTGATCATTGAACCAGCGAACCATGAACCAGCGCAATTATGTCACCTCATATTCAAGCATACATACACAGACAGACAGATAATTTCTTCTTTATGTATATATATAGCATTAAAATCCGCCCGTTGTGCGGAGCAATTCATAACATGAAATTCATATTCAATTCATAAAAAAATATGGAAAAATAAAAATGAAATAGGGTACACTCATAAAAATATTAATCAATTGAAAATTATAAGTTTAATTATTTTTATTTCGACAAAATATTTCCCCTCAGTCCGCCTGAGTCATTTTTAAACCCGCCCGTCGTGCTGAATAATTCAGAACTCGAACACGATCCGTTCTGCATCTTGAAGTCAAATCCATTGGTTTTGTGTATGGATTAATTCTACAGGGTAAATTGTACGTTCTATTGTCTATAGTTGCTGCCCGCGGAGCATTTTTATTTTTTTTTATATACCTTTTTTAAATGAACCATTTGAAAAAAATGAACTAAAAAATGGAAACACTTTTTTTAAACCCGCCCGTCGTGCGGAACAATTCATACAATAAAATTCATATTTGAAGTCAAATCCATTGGTTTTGTGTATGGATTAATTCTACAGGGAAAATTGAACATTCTATTGTCTATAGTTGCTGCCCGCGGAACATTTTTGTTTTTTTAAAAAATTACCTTTTTTAAATGAACCATTTGAAAAAATGATCTAAAACATTTTTTAAACCCACCCGTCGTGCGGAACAATTCATACAATAAAATTCATATCAAATCCATAAAATATAATGAATAGAAATTGAAAACCAAAAAATGTAACCTATAAATATCTTAACCAATAGATAAGTCTAAATGTGAATATTTTTGTTCTTATTTTGACAAATATTATCCCTCAACCCGCCTGATATATAAATCTGCCCGTCGTGTGGTATAATTCAGAACACAAACACGAAACAAACAATGAAAGATGATGAAATATTTTCATCAGAATGTTTCCAAACTATATTTATTACTTAACATCATTCCCCAATATCATTTGCTTAAGTACTATTTCACTTTTACCGCTATAATATTTATTGTTAAAATTTATATATTTTCCGCCATCATTAAAACCCAATATAACCTTAGTCAAACCTACCCAACCCAACCCAACCATTCAATCTTGACCGCACTCAGCCTAGTCTGAGGTGATTTAACTTATTAGTTTGTGATCACAAAATATACTGATGCGATCATAATTTGTAATCAGAAGACTGAGATTATCTACCCCAGGGGTCCCAAACAAGCGGCCCACAAATACTTATCTCTCAACCCGCCAATATAGTGTCGCAACCAAACTGTAAGTCAGCTAAATTCACATTTGTTACATAATGCGATATAATTATACACCATTATATTATCTGATAATTCCCGGTTAATGCTTCCACTAATGGATCATATTCATACACTTGTTATTTTTTGGATTACACCGATATTACAGCCCTTGATATTACAGCCGATATTATATTATGCAATCTATATTCTGCTACGTATTATTCCTAATACATATATCATCAGATCGCAAAATATATTCAAAGGTTGACATCATTCTCCAAAATCATTTGCTTAAGAGCTATTCTACTTTTAACGCTAGAATATTTACTGGTAGCAAAATATCATATACCTCGCTATCATTTAAACCCACTCTTTATAAATACATTTAAGCCCGCCCGTCGTGCGGAACAGTTCATAGAATATAATTAATATTCAATTCATAAAAAATTAGTGCAAATTGAAAAAAAACCCATAGAAACGTTTTAGCCAATATAAAAGTCTAAATGTGAAATTTATGTTTCAATTTAGAAAACATGTTTTTCCACAACCCGCCTCATATTCAAAGCTGCCAGTCGTGCGGAATAATTCAGAACTCAAACACGAAACAAACACAAAGAAAATTGATGAAAAACGACCAACAGAAAAAGTCATATATGTAAATTCTTGTTTTAATTATTGACGATGTTTTTCCCTCAACACTGCTCAAATTCACACCCGTCCTTCGTGTGTAGTAATTCAGAAGTGTAACACTATCAAAACAATGAAACTTTCTGTCATCTCTATAATTCCAGATTAATGCTTCCGCTAAAACAGCATATGCATATAGTTGGCATTGCATGATATTACAACCCGTATCCTTATGCAACTTAAGCGTATGCTACTTGAAATTAAACCAATTAAATTACACAGTAAAATTCAGTAGATTACTTTGTTCCCAGTAGCATTTTATCCGCCCGTCGTGCGGAACAATTAATGTGTAAATATTGAGGACAATAAAGACTTTCTATTCAGTATAGTGTAGCATTAATTAAACTGTACGCAATAAAACCACACCATCCATGCTTGGAGCTAATATGATGCATTCTGAATTGTGATTGGGCTTCAGTGAAATTTAATCAGTGTATATTCCTGTGTAATTGCAAGTTGGCATAATAGCTGTCAAATTGGTAATATGTCCTTTTGACTTTACACCGCCGTAACTTCCTTCAGATACACTTTGGGAAATAAAAAATTATACCGCATTGTAGAACACAAAATTTCCAGCACGATGTTATAATTTATTTATATGTGTAACAAATAGTTACAGAAAAATAACAGAAAATGAATTAATTTTAGTCGCCCGGTGTTCAAGTCTAATTTTGGATGTATTTGAGAATTTTGCCAATTTTACACGTTTTTTGTATCATTTGTGGGTAAAAATTATAGCTTATCTTGTAGAACACAATATTATCTACACAGTAGTATATTCCTGTGTAATCGCAAGTGCGCATAATAGCTGTCAAATTGGCAATATGTCCTTTTGACTTTACACCGCCGTAACTTCCTTCAAATACCCTTTGGAAAATTACAAATTATACCGTTTTGTAGAAAACAAAAATTCGAGCACGATGGTATAATTTATTTTTATGTATAACAAATAGTTACTGAGAAATAGTAGAAAAATGAATTAATTTTAGTCGCCCGGTGTTCAAGTGTAATTTAGGATGTATTTGAGAATTTTGCCAATTTTACACGTTTTTTGTACCATTTGTGGGTATAAATTATAGCTTATATTGTAGAACACAAAATTCTCTACACAGTATTATATTCCTGTGTAATCGCAAGTGCATAAATTGTGACTGGACTTCAGTGAAATTAAATCAGTGTATATGCATGTATAATCGCAAGTGCGCATAATAGCTGTCAAATTGGCAACATGACATTTTGACTTTACATCGCCGTAACTTCTTTTAGATACACTTTGGAAAATTTAAAATTATACCGTATTGTAGAAAACAAAATTTCTAGCACGATGGTATAATTTATTTTCATGTATAAATAGTAGTTACTGAGAAATAGTAGAAAAATTAATTAATTTTAGTCGCCCGGTGTTCAAGTGTAATTTTGGATGTATTTGAGAATTTTGCCAATTTTACAGGTTTTTTGTATCATTTGTGGGTATGAATTATAGCTTATCTTGTAGAACAAAAAATTATCTACACAGATGTATATTCCTGTGTAATCGCAAGTGCGCATAATAGCTGTCAAATTGGCAACATGACATTTTGCTTTACACCGCTGTAACTTCCTTTAGATACACTTTGAAAAATTAACAATTAGACCGTATTGTAGAAAACAAAATTTCTAGCACGATGGTATAACTTATTTTAATGTGTGACAAATAGTTATTGAGAAATAGTAGAAAAATGAATTAATTTTAATCACCCGGTGTTCAAGTGTAATTTTGGATGTATTTGAGAATTTCTCCATTTTTACACGTTTTTTGTATCATTTGTGGGTATAAATTACACTTTTTCTTGTAGAACACTAAATTCTCTACACAGTAGTATATTCCTGTGTAATCGCAAGTGCGCATAATAGCTGTCAAATTGGCAATATGTCCTTTTAAATTTACACCGCCGTAACTTCCTTCAGATATACTTTGGAAAATGAAGAATTATACCGTATTGTAGAAAACAAAATTTCTAGCACGATGGTATAATTAATTTTGATGTGTGACAAATAGTTATTGAAAAATAGTAGAAAAATGAATTAATTTTAGTCACCCGGTGTTCAAGTGTAATTTTGGATGTATTTGAGAATTTTGTCAATTTTACACGTTTTTGTATCATTTGTGGGTATAAATTATAACTTTTCTTGTAGAACACAAAATTCTCTACACAATAGTTAAATTTTTATAGCTGTACCATTGCTGGTTTATGAGGAATAGATAGCGGAATATTTACCAAAATATTCACGTTTTCCAGTGCTAATTTTGCCTTTTTGACTTTGTCATTTTGACTTCACACCGCTGTAAATTTTTTTTAATACACTCTGGAAAATTAACAATTATACTGTGTTGTAGCAAACAAAATTCACAGCATGATGGTATTATTTATTTAGATGTGTGATTATTAGTTTTTGAGAAATAGAGAAAAAAGTATAGAAAATCGGACGCGTGGAGTTTAAATATAATTTTGAATGTAGATTGAATTGTTTTCCATTTTACATGTTTTTTATTTAATTTTTGGGTATAAATTATAGCCTATCGCGTAGACCAGAATATTTTCTACACAGTGGTATAATCTGTTTGGCTGTACCATTTCTGGTTTATGAGGAGTAGATGCAGGAATATTGACCAAAATTTTCGCATTTTTCAGGGTTCATTTTGTCTTTTCACCGCGATAACGTTTTTTGGTTTTATTTTTAAAATTTGAAATTTATCCTATCGTGTAGACAAAAAAAATTTCCAGCGTAATGGTATAAATTGTTGGCGGGTACATTAAGTGGTTACCGAGTAGCAGTTTGCTGAAAATGTGACCAAGGAGGGTGGGACAGACAAACAGACAGACAGACAGACAGAGGATCTCTTTTATATATATAGATATACTATCTCATTGAGACAGACAAACATACAATGTCTGTTTGTCTGTCTCAATGAGAAGTATATTGCATATAATTGCATACAATATATACTCAATGAACAGAACTGAGCAGAATTATCCGCCGGGTAAAATTCCGTAGCTGGGCGGTAAATATACCCTCTTTCAATTAAGATTTCTACAATCCCGATGACTTTTTGTTATGATTTTTGTCGCTTGTTCTGATGCAGGAAATGAAACTGTAATTTACACCTGCTCTCCAACTGATTACTGCCGGAGAAGATCGAGGAATTGATGGTGAACATGTTGAAGATGTTCTACAAGCACAACAAACATTCCTGCAAACATTAAAACAGGTGTGTTGTGTTGTTATGGCAATGTCTATATGTCCAATGAATGTGTGTGTGTGTGTTAGATGACAGTGTTTGTGTAGATACCAGTTCTCTCGTATATTTTCACCAATCTATTTTCAGGTTTACAGATGTGCAATGCAGCTTGTGTTCATGTACTGTCAACACAAATACGATAATCAAACATGTGGAAGACATTATGTTCAATATAACACATATACACTTGTTAAAAATAGTATTATTTCAAAATTAAGCAGTGTTTGATACTGTTTTTACGAAGTATAGTGACGTTTTTTTGGGGACTTTTAACTTCTGTTATTTTTAGCGCAAACTTTCTGTATTTTAGCTTACCAAACTGTCATCTTATTAATTATACATATCTAGGAAGTTGTTGTATTGAAAACAGTAAAAACATGCACATGCAAAATACAATTTTAACTTAGAAATAAAAACTGTGAAGCAAGTTGTTCTACTTCAATAATTTTACCAAATTCACCCAGCAATAAGTGCCCATTATTTGTTCATCACGAGCTTTATTATGAAATTTATTTACAGGAAAATATTTAGAAATTATTTATTCATCCCAGCCGCAAGCGCCCATTATTTGTGTATCACGAGATTTCATTATGAAATGTATTTACGAGTTGACTAGTAAATTAGTTGCGTTAGATTAAGTCATTTCTTAACTGGATTTCAGCTGTGAAACATCGTTCTCACATACTGTCAGTTTAGCTCCAACGTTCAAGGTGAATATGCCTGAAGACAACATGCAAGCAATGCGCAATAACATCAAGATTGAAGAGGCGTTTGCCAAACACCTCGCCTGGATCGGTGTAACCGAACAGGCAGCAAAGCTTGGCATCCACTATAACATCACTACAAAGTGGACCATGCTTTCCAACTGGCAGAAGACCATTCGCCAGTGTCCAGCGTACTATGTGCGCTATATCAAGAATTACTCGGCGAAAATGATCTCCAAGAAGCCCAACAAGGTTCTCACCATCTGTAGCAAGCACACCACTTTGCTACAGGACTTGGAGATCTCGCTGCGTATGTACCCCAGATGGTGGCTTCTGGATTTCGTGCAGCAGCAAGGAGTCATAGTTCTCCTCGAATGCATGAGCATTATACTGTCGGCAAAAGAACGTGTTGACCAAGAAGAGCAGACCACCGCTAAATCTTGCTGCATGGCGATTTTCAACACCAAATCATCAAGCAGCAAAAAGTCCTCTCTGATTCACAACGCACACCAGGTACTACATCGATGTGTGCTCTGCCTCAAGGCAATTGTGGGCGAGAGGCAATCAATCAGCAAAATTGTGCTGAATCGGCACAATACCCTAGTGCTGGTGCGTTGCGTCGACTTCATCAAACAGGAGTCTTCGGCAACCATCATCATGGGTATTCTGAGAACATTGGCCAAACAGGACCCAAATGTCCGCGCCGTGATTCAAGAGGTTCGCTACATGGATCTCTGTACTCGTCAGCTGGGCAAATTAAGCGATTTGGTCACTCAATTCGACCAGCCGGGACCTCAATCGCCCTACATTGATTACTCCGATATTCCTCGGGTAATGAACTGGGCGATTTGCGAAGATGACGGAATAAATAAACGTCAGTGGGACAGCATGAAGTCAATGAACAAAGAAGTCGGGTTCATCAGTGAGATGTCAGAAGAATTGAACTTCATAGACGCTCAATGTTCAGTCGACATGAAGAACAAACATGCAGCCGTAGAAGAGGCTAGGAAAACCGTGAAAAACATCGGTAGATTGAGCATAGACGCAACCGATGAAGTCTTAAATGTGAATAATGGCTTCTCACTGTCAAAGACCAGTGACTTGAAAATATCGATGGCACCAGAGGGATCTGTGGACTTGACACGTCTAACATCACCAGAATCATCCTTGATCTCATCACCCAACAAGTCAACATTATCATCACCACGATCAAGCTCAAAACTCGATTTAACGCCGACACAAATATCGCCAATATCCCCACTATCATCTCATCCACCACCACCAGAATGTCCTAGATCACCATCATCTAGGACATCTTCATCCTCCTCCTCACCATCATCTAGGACATCATCAGCAACATCTAAGACATCCTCCTCTTCATCATCATCATCATCGTCATCATCTAGACCATCATCACCACCGCCGGCACTTGTCGTCGACCGCACCAACACTGAGACGGTCAGTGTGAACCTGGTTCCTGCGGCGGCGGCTGGCTCGATGAACGAGGTCGCGCGTCCCAGCCAGTACTCGCTGGCCGATTTTGACCTGATCCGAATGATTAGACGCGGCGGCTACGGCAAGGTGTTAATGGTGGAGCTGCGACAAACTCGGCAAGTATACGCCATGAAGGTGATCAAGAAGGAGCAGTTCACTGACGCAGAGAATATCAATTCAGTCAAGACCGAGAAACAAGTGTTGGAGACGGCGTCCAACCAGCCGTTCCTGGTGGGACTGCACTCGTGCTTCCAGAGTCCCAGTCGGCTATTTTTTGTGATTGAGCTTGTGCGCGGCAGTGACCTCATGTTTTACATGCAGAGCCACGGCAAACTGCAAGATGAACCCGTCAAGTTCTACTCGGCTCAGATCTGCGTGGCGGTCAACTTCTTGCACGAGAAGGGTGTCATCTACCGCGACCTGAAGCTGGAAAATGTGTTAATCGACCACGAGGGTCATATCAAGCTGATCGACTATCATATGTGTAAGAAAGGAATGAGACCGAGCGACACGACGTCCACCTTCTGCGGCACGCCTAACTATATTGCGCCGGAGATTCTGCGTGAGGAGGATTACGGCTTCAGTGTGGACTGGTGGACGCTGGGCGTGCTCATGTACCAGATGTTGACTGGTCGCGATCCGTTCGATATTGACGAGCAAATTTCTGAAACTCACGATATGGACAACGAAGAACATCTAATTAAACTGTTGAAGATGATTCTCGAAAATACCGTCCACATTCCGCGTTATTTATCGGTGAATGCGCGGAGCATCCTCAACGGATTCCTAAACAAGAACCCGGAGAAGCGACTGGGCTGTCATGCGGACACCGGCTTCCGAGACATCACTAGGCACAAGTTCTTCGAGAGCGTCGACTGGCGGCTACTGGAACAGAAGCAGGTGACGCCGCCGTACAAACCACAACTCAAGAACGAACGTGACCTGGCCAATTTCCCGCCCGACTTAACCCACGAGCCGGTGCAACTGACACCCGACAACTCAATTAATAATAAGGAAATTGACCAGAGCCAGTTTGACGGTTTCGATTACGTCAACCCGCTGTTGATGTCGTCATTATCACAATCAAAACCACAAGAATGTCCTAAATTACCATCATCTAGGATATCATCAACGTCTACGACATCTTCATTCTCCTCTTCATCTTCATCACCGTCATCATCTAGAACAACATCACCACCGCCGGCACTTGTCGTCGACCGCGCCAGCACTGAGACAGTCAGTGTGAACCTGGTTCCTGCGGCGGCGGCTGGCTCGATGAACGAGGTCGCGCGTCCCAGCCAGTACTCGCTGGCCGATTTTGAGTTGATCCGGGTGATTGGACGCGGCGCTTACGGCAAGGTGTTGATGGTGGAGCTGCGACAAACTCGACATCTGTACGCCATGAAGGTGATCAAGAAGGAGCAGTTCACCGACGCCGAGAAAATCAATTCAGTCAAGACCGAGAAGCAAGTGTTGGAGACGGCATCCAACCACCCGTTCCTGGTGGGACTGCACTCGTGCTTCCTCAATCCCAATCGGCTGTTCTTTGTGATTGAGCTTGTGCGCGGCGGCGACCTCTCGTTTCACATGGATCGCGAGGAGAAACTGCCCGAGGAACACGTCAAGTTCTACTCTGCTGAGATCTGCGTGGCACTTAACTTTCTGCACGAGAAGGGCATCATCCACCGCGACCTGAAGCTGGACAATGTGCTAATCGACCACGAGGGTCATGTCAAGTTGGCAGACTACGGCTTGTGCAAGACAGGAATGGGACCGGGTGACACGACGTCCACCTTCTGCGGCACGCCTAACTACATTGCGCCGGAGATTCTGCGTGAGGAGGATTACGGCTTCAGCGTGGACTGGTGGACGCTGGGCGTGCTCATGTACCAGATGCTGACTGGTCGCGATCCGTTCGATATTGACGAGCAAATTTCTGGAACTCCCGATATGGACAACGAAGAACATCTAATTAAACTGTTGAAGATGCTTCTCGAAAATACCGTACACATTCCGCGTTATTTGTCGGTGAATGCGCGGAGCATCCTCAACGGATTCCTAAACAAGAACCCGGAGAAGCGACTGGGCTGTCATCCGGACACCGGCTTCCAAGACATCACTAGGCACAAGTTCTTCGAGAGCGTCGACTGGCGGCTACTGGAACAGAAGCAGGTGACGCCGCCGTACAAACCACAACTCAAGAACGAACGTGACCTGGCCAATTTCCCGCCCGAATTAACCGACGAGCCGGTGCAACTGACACCCGACAACTCGATTAATGATAAGGAAATTGACCAGAGCCAGTTTGACGGTTTCGATTACGTCAACCCGCTGCTGATGTCGTCATTATCACAATCAAAACCACAAGAATGTCCTAGATTACCATCATCCAGGATATCATCAACATCTACGATATCTTCATCCTCCTCTTCATCATCATCGTTATCATCTAGGCCATCATCACCACCGCCGGCACTTGTCGTCGACCGCGCCAGCACTGAGACAGTCAGTGTGAATCTGGCTCCTGAGGGGGCGGATGGCTCGATGAACGAGGTCGCGCGTCCCAGCCAGTACTCGCTGGCCGATTTTGAGCTGATCCGGGTGATTGGACGCGGCGGTTACGGCAAGGTGTTGATGGTGGAGCTGCGACAAACTCGGCATCTGTACGCCATGAAGGTGATCCAGAAGGACGCCGACGCCGAGAATATCAATTCAGTCAAGACCGAGAAGCACGTGTTGGAGACGGCGTCCAACCATCCGTTCCTGGTGGGACTGCACTCTTGCTTCCAGAGTCCCAGTCGACTGTTTTTTGTGATTGAGCTTGTGCGCGGCGGCGACCTCTCGTTTCACATGGATCGTGAGGATAAACTGCCCGAAGAACACGTCAAGTTCTACTCGGCTGAGATCTGCGTGGCACTCCACTATTTGCACGAGAAGGGCATCATCCATCGCGACCTGAAGCTGGAAAATGTCCTAATCGACCACGAGGGTCATGTCAAGCTGGCAGACTACGGCTCGTGCAAGACAGGAATGAGACCGGGCGACACGACGTCCACCTTCTGCGGCACGCCTAACTACATTGCGCCGGAGATTCTGCGTGAGGAGGATTACGGCTTCAGTGTGGACTGGTGGACGCTGGGCGTGCTCATGTACCAGATGTTGACTGGTCGCGATCCGTTCGATATTGGCGAGCAAATTTCTGGAACTCCTGATATGGACAACGAGGAACATCTAATTAAACTGTTGAAGATGATTCTAGAAAATACTGTCCACATTCCGCGTTCCGTGTCGGTGAATGCGCGCAGCATCCTCAACGGATTCCTAAACAAGAACCCGGAGAAGCGACTGGGCTGTCATCCGGACACCGGCTTCCAAGACATCACTAGGCACAAGTTCTTCGAGAGCTTCGACTGGGAGCTACTGGAACAGAAGCAGGTGACGCCGCCGTACAAACCACAAGTCAAGAACGAACGTGACCTGGCCAATTTCCCGCCCGAGTTAACCGACGAGCCAGTGCAACTGACACCCGACAACTCGATTAATAATAAGGAAATTGACCAGAGCCAGTTTGACGGTTTCGATTACGTCAACCCGCTGTTGATGTAGCTCGAGGACCGCGTATGACCATCAACCAGCATGAGCTGTTCTCTTGTCGAAACGTTCGTCCGAGTGTGCTTGATCGTGAAGATGTACGACATGTGTGTGTGTCTACATGTGTATTTGTCTGCCTGTATTTCATATGAGTATACGTGTACACAACGTACCAACCAGAGCGACTTTGACGGATTCGACTATGTCAACCCGTAACGTAGCTCGAGGTGTCACGGTGTCATGGTGAATTTGTGAAGACACTGAAAGCAGGCGACAATGAGTAGCTTGGCAGCTATGATACCCCCGCCTCTGAGCGGATAATACTTTCCTCTTGGAAAGGGGGACCTGTAGCCACAGTAGATGTTATGTTATGAGGATCAGCATCTTCAACGGATTCCTAAACAAGAGCCCGGAGAAGCGACTGGGCTGTCATCCGTACAACGGCTTCCAAGACATCACTAGACACAAGTTCTTCGAGAGCGTCGACTGGCAGCTACTGGAACAGAAGCAGGTGACGCCGCCGTACAAGCCACAAGTCAAGAACGAACTTGACCTGGCCAATTTCCCGCCCAAGTTTACAGACGAGCCGGTGCAACTGACACCCTACAACTCGATAAATAATAAGGAAATTGACCAGAACCAGTTTGACGGTTTCGATTACGTCAACCCGCTGTTGATGTAGCTCGAGGACCGCGTATGACCATCAACCAGCATGAGCTGTTCTCTTGTCGCAGCGTTCGTCCGAGTGTGCTTGCTCGTGAAGATGTACGACATGTGTGTGTGACTACATGTGTATCTGTGTGCCTGTATTTCATATGAGTATGAAAATACAGGTTGTCCTTATCACTCATGTTGTGTCTATTACGCGTCTTGTGATTATTCGAACATCGCGATAATTTGGCGACTCCGACTCGTTTGACGCTCATTTTGAGGTTTTGTTTTATTAATCAATATATTATTCTTTGATACTTGAATAGCTTGCAATGAAGTCTACCTTTGCAATAATTTTGCAATGATTGTCTAGACTGTCTGTTTGTGGTTAAACTCACGTAACGCAATTGGACTGTGTGGAGTAGTGGTTAGCACACCCGCCTGACAAGCGGGAGGTTCGTGGTTCAAATCCCGGCGGAGAAGAATTTCTTTGGGATAATTCTTTAATCCAACAGTCCCTGTCCACCCAGCAGTAAATGATGGTACCAGATATCAGTCATGTGTTGTGTCATGCATTCTGGGGAGGTGGCCCTCTCTAATACGTCTTCCGTTCTTGTGGCGTCATAGCGTGGTGAGGGTTGGTTCTGCGGTGGCAGCGAGCTGCACGGGACACACCTGTGTGTGTTCATAAGCTTCGACTTCTTGCCGTGTAGCAGCTGTCACTTGAGACCTTTAACCTTTAACCTTAAACGCACAATGAACTAGGGCATGGTGTGTGTTAACCTGTGTGGGAATTACTGGTGGGCAAGGTAGGAGCTGGTGGAAAGGTAGGAGCCCGATGTAAACTGACACACGCAAACACACACACACAAACACACTGTGGATGATTTGATGCACACCGTGATCAATCAATTCGACAGGTGAGGTCATGTCGTATAACGGGTCAGGTGATGTCAGCATTAGTGACATTAGTTGAGGTCACGTGACCAGTGTTGTGGGACACTTGAGCATCAGCAGCAGATTTAGTGAGCAATTGAGCAGAACTAATGTCTAACTCACGAGCACCGACAGAGCAGTACCATGCAAATTGCTCTTCTCTCTGTCTGTCTGTCTGTCTGTCTGTCTGTCTGTCTGTCTGTCTGTCTGTCTGTCTGTCTGTCTGTCTGTCTGTCTGTCTGTCTGTCTGTCTGTCTGTCTGTCTGTCTGTCTGTCTGTCTGTCTGTCTGTCTGTCTGTCTGTCTGTCTGTCTGTCTGTCTGTCTGTCTGTCTGTCTGTCTGTCTGTCTGTCTGTCTGTCTGTCTGTCTGTCTGTCTGTCTGTCTGTCTGTCTGTCTGTCTGTCTGTCTGTCTGTCTGTCTGTCTGTCTGTCTGTCTGTCTGTCTGTCTGTCTGTCTGTCTGTCTGTCTGTCTGTCTGTCTGTCTGTCTGTCTGTCTGTCTGTCTGTCTGTCTGTCTGTCTGTCTGTCTGTCTGTCTGTCTGTCTGTCTGTCTGTCTGTCTGTCTGTCTGTCTGTCTGTCTGTCTGTCTGTCTGTCTGTCTGTCTGTCTGTCTGTCTGTCTGTCTGTCTGTCTGTCTGTCTGTCTGTCTGTCTGTCTGTCTGTCTGTCTGTCTGTCTGTCTGTCTGTCTGTCTGTCTGTCTGTCTGTCTGTCTGTCTGTCTGTCTGTCTGTCTGTCTGTCTGTCTGTCTGTCTGTCTGTCTGTCTGTCTGTCTGTCTGTCTGTCTGTCTGTCTGTCTGTCTGTCTGTCTGTCTGTCTGTCTGTCTGTCTGTCTGTCTGTCTGTCTGTCTGTCTGTCTGTCTGTCTGTCTGTCTGTCTGTCTGTCTGTCTGTCTGTCTGTCTGTCTGTCTGTCTGTCTGTCTGTCTGTCTGTCTGTCTGTCTGTCTGTCTGTCTGTCTGTCTGTCTGTCTGTCTGTCTGTCTGTCTGTCTGTCTGTCTGTCTGTCTGTCTGTCTGTCTGTCTGTCTGTCTGTCTGTCTGTCTGTCTGTCTGTCTGTCTGTCTGTCTGTCTGTCTGTCTGTCTGTCTGTCTGTCTGTCTGTCTGTCTGTCTGTCTGTCTGTCTGTCTGTCTGTCTGTCTGTCTGTCTGTCTGTCTGTCTGTCTGTCTGTCTGTCTGTCTGTCTGTCTGTCTGTCTGTCTGTCTGTCTGTCTGTCTGTCTGTCTGTCTGTCTGTCTGTCTGTCTGTCTGTCTGTCTGTCTGTCTGTCTGTCTGTCTGTCTGTCTGTCTGTCTGTCTGTCTGTCTGTCTGTCTGTCTGTCTGTCTGTCTGTCTGTCTGTCTGTCTGTCTGTCTGTCTGTCTGTCTGTCTGTCTGTCTGTCTGTCTGTCTGTCTGTCTGTCTGTCTGTCTGTCTGTCTGTCTGTCTGTCTGTCTGTCTGTCTGTCTGTCTGTCTGTCTGTCTGTCTGTCTGTCTGTCTGTCTGTCTGTCTGTCTGTCTGTCTGTCTGTCTGTCTGTCTGTCTGTCTGTCTGTCTGTCTGTCTGTCTGTCTGTCTGTCTGTCTGTCTGTCTGTCTGTCTGTCTGTCTGTCTGTCTGTCTGTCTGTCTGTCTGTCTGTCTGTCTGTCTGTCTGTCTGTCTGTCTGTCTGTCTGTCTGTCTGTCTGTCTGTCTGTCTGTCTGTCTGTCTGTCTGTCTGTCTGTCTGTCTGTCTGTCTGTCTGTCTGTCTGTCTGTCTGTCTGTCTGTCTGTCTGTCTGTCTGTCTGTCTGTCTGTCTGTCTGTCTGTCTGTCTGTCTGTCTGTCTGTCTGTCTGTCTGTCTGTCTGTCTGTCTGTCTGTCTGTCTGTCTGTCTGTCTGTCTGTCTGTCTGTCTGTCTGTCTGTCTGTCTGTCTGTCTGTCTGTCTGTCTGTCTGTCTGTCTGTCTGTCTGTCTGTCTGTCTGTCTGTCTGTCTGTCTGTCTGTCTGTCTGTCTGTCTGTCTGTCTGTCTGTCTGTCTGTCTGTCTGTCTGTCTGTCTGTCTGTCTGTCTGTCTGTCTGTCTGTCTGTCTGTCTGTCTGTCTGTCTGTCTGTCTGTCTGTCTGTCTGTCTGTCTGTCTGTCTGTCTGTCTGTCTGTCTGTCTGTCTGTCTGTCTGTCTGTCTGTCTGTCTGTCTGTCTGTCTGTCTGTCTGTCTGTCTGTCTGTCTGTCTGTCTGTCTGTCTGTCTGTCTGTCTGTCTGTCTGTCTGTCTGTCTGTCTGTCTGTCTGTCTGTCTGTCTGTCTGTCTGTCTGTCTGTCTGTCTGTCTGTCTGTCTGTCTGTCTGTCTGTCTGTCTGTCTGTCTGTCTGTCTGTCTGTCTGTCTGTCTGTCTGTCTGTCTGTCTGTCTGTCTGTCTGTCTGTCTGTCTGTCTGTCTGTCTGTCTGTCTGTCTGTCTGTCTGTCTGTCTGTCTGTCTGTCTGTCTGTCTGTCTGTCTGTCTGTCTGTCTGTCTGTCTGTCTGTCTGTCTGTCTGTCTGTCTGTCTGTCTGTCTGTCTGTCTGTCTGTCTGTCTGTCTGTCTGTCTGTCTGTCTGTCTGTCTGTCTGTCTGTCTGTCTGTCTGTCTGTCTGTCTGTCTGTCTGTCTGTCTGTCTGTCTGTCTGTCTGTCTGTCTGTCTGTCTGTCTGTCTGTCTGTCTGTCTGTCTGTCTGTCTGTCTGTCTGTCTGTCTGTGTGTGTGTGTGTGTGTGTATTGTGTTGTATATGTGTGTGTGTGTGTCTGTGTGTGCATGTATGTCTGTGTGTGTGTGTATCTGTGTGTGTGTGTGTGGATCTGTCTGTGTGTGTTGTATGTCTGTGTGTGTATTGTGTTGTATATGTGTGTGTGTGTGTGTGTCAGTGTGTATGTGTGTGTGTCAGTGTGTGTTTGCTGGTTCATAGTGAAAGTGAGGGTGCACGTGACAACACGTGTTCGTGCATGTTGTGTTGTTGTTGTTGTTGTTTGTTGTTGTTAATTGGTTGTTGTTGCTCAACTAACAACACAACACAACAGTGCTAATAATAATTTTCACTTTTGTTTATAAAATATTATCAGTGTGATAATGATTTTGGTAAAGGTAAGTCGTTTTCGTTTGATAATTCCCAATTATTCCCCGCTATTTTGACGTTTATTTTCGTTTCTAATGACTTTCTGATATTCGTTATGAAACAACTGAATTTATTATTGGACCTCTTAGTAACCCTGCTGTGTATGTGTGTGTGTGTGTGTGTGTGTGTGTGTGTGTGTGTGTGTGTGTGTGTGTGTGTGTGTGTGTGTGTGTGTGTGTGTGTGTTTGTGTGTAAAATGTGAAGTTTGTATTTACAGTGCGTAATTCCGAGGGTAGTAATGTTGTAACATAATTTGTAATATAATTTACAATTTTATCCAATATTTATTCCGGGGTATTTTGATATCTAGTATCGTGAACAAAATTTTCAATTTCATTTTGTTGATTGATTTTAAGATTTTTTATATATTAATATGTTTATCACATTTCTTGCTTAATTCTACTTCGTTGTCTTGTCTATATTAATGTTCTACTTTTGCTGTTTCAAATACATATTAAGTATTTTGATATCTTATTAATGTATCTGTATATGCGTATTAGGACTTATTTTTTGTGTAAAATTTTAAAAAACGTGCTACTTTTCATCCTGGTACTCTCCCATCGCTAAATTAACTTTTGTTTATATTTGTAATAATTTGTTTTGTGTGTTTTTCATTGCTGTTTTTACGGTGGGCGTTATGAACATACACACAAATCTTCTATAATAGCCAGTGTGTGTGGGTGTGTGTGTGTGTGTGTGTGTGTTGGGTTGACGGGTGACGGTTGAGTGACGGCTCGTATAGTGACGTCACAGCAAGTCATCAGGTCTTCTTTGCTTTCCTATCTCCCATCTCCATCTTCTTGTGTTTTAGCACCAAGTCGAGGTAGAAATTGTGCAGGCTTGTCTCTGCAACAATGCAATCTTGCAACGATTTGACCCCATGTGTATGTATGTGTGTGTGTGTGTGTGCTTGTGTATTCTGTGTATTTATGCGTACACGTGTGTGTGTGTGTGTGTGTATGGGAAGCACGTATTTTAGATAAAAAGTATCGTGTACAATTACAACATGCAAATATGCAGTATGTTGCGTGAGTTTGTGCAATGCTGCCTAGGATAACACACAAATACAACGTTTCTATAGCCATGTAAATAATATTCGCGTTTTAATTTTCCTCGAAGAAAATAAAAAAACCCACACAAAAGTTCGTGATTGTGTGCTTGTTAATCCTCTTCCTTCCGTGCATCATAATATTTGATTATTGTGAATTGTGATTCAGATAATTTATTTAATAATAAAATTACGCTTAGTTTATGACAATATTATTATAATTATAATTATTATTGAAATTAATAAACAGGAGCGTGTGAACGTTATGTAAACTGCAATCTCCATGCATCTTGATCATCAACAAATACACACACACACACGCAGAGCTTTTTTATATTCATTTCTATTTCTTGTCCCACTTTCTGAGCCAGTCAAATGAGGCAACAATTCGTACGCAATCAATCATTGTACTGTTAAACTATCAATATTCAATAGCTCATCCATTGTGATTCATTCATTGTAAGACTAGAAAAACTCGACTTCATGGATGATTGCATCTTGTTGGCCAATCACCAAGGGGTGTAGATTTGTGTCGAGCCACGTGGAGGGGGTGACAGCAATCATGCATTATTATGCTTCAGTTGGTCAATTGCATGCAACACTCAACCATTTAATGTCTATTCAATTACAACACACATATACCTCATTGAGAAGTATATTACATATAATTAACGGAATGTTACTGTCATGTACTTGTCAGTTGTTTTTGTTACTGTTGTTTAAATGGTTGATGTGTTGTCGTGTTGTTACAGACACTGTTACTGGTGTTATTACTGCTCGCGACTCATTCTCATGCGTATCTTTTCAAACTGTTTGGCCTCGGAGGACGAGTCTACAGTTTCCGAGGACATCGTGGAATGAGGCACAAGAGACCCAGCTACTCTTCGTCATCCTCATCATCGTATCTTGCTCTTAGTCCAGTACATTGGAGACCAGCAGAAAGCTATGGTCCTCCAGTTCAACAACCTTATTCTCAATATGCAGGTAGCAAACTCAGTTATTCCTCTCTCTTAGAGTTTCAATCTCTGTGTTTGTGTTTTGTGTGTGAATTATCGTGCATATGCGGCATCATGTACCGCATTCTGTTATTCCTAGTTATTTATTTAATCGGGTTTTGAAATAATTCCACTGGAGAATTCAAAAGTGGAATAATTTCACATTAATTCACATTAATTTTACCATATTTCAATGTACGATACCACATTGATTATCATAAAAATTATAATATGTCTACTAGTTAAATTCTTATAATTTAAATTAATACCAATTTGTTAAATCTTTTATAATCTATATATATAAAAGAGATCCTCTGTGTGTGTGTGTGTGTGTGTGTGTGTGTGTGTGTGTGTTTGTCCCACCCTCCTTGGTTCATTTTCTATGAGCTGCTACTCGGGCATCACTTGGCGTACCCGCTCAAAATTTATAACATCATGTTGGAAATTTTCTTGTCTACACTGTAGATTAAATTTTTAATTTTAAAAATAAAACCAAAAAAAGTTATTGCGGTGAAAAGACAAAATGAACCCTAAAAAATGCGAAAATTTTGGTCAATTTTCTGAAAACTACTCCTCCTAAACCAGCAATGGTACAACTATACAAATTATACTACTGTGTAGAAAATTTTATGTTCTATTCATCGCACTATAATTTAAACCCAAAAATTAAATATAAAACATGTAAAAGGGAAAAAAATTCAATCAACATTCAAAATATTTTTTAAACTCCACGCGTCCGATTTTCTATACGTTTTTCTCTCTTTCTCAAAAACTAATGATCACACATCTAAATACATCATACCATCATGCTGGGAATTTTCTTGGCTACGACACGGTGTAATTTTTTATTTTTCAAAGTGTATTAAAAAGAAGTTACGGCGGTGTGAAGTGTAAATGACAAAAAGGCAAAAAGGCAAAATTAGCACAAAAAACGTGAATATTTTGGTCAATATTCCGCTATCTATTCCTCATAAACCAGCAATGGTACAGCTATAAAAATTATACTATTGTGTAGATAATTTTGTGTGCTACAAGAAAAGTTATAACTTATACCCACAAATGATACAAAAACGTGTAAAATTGGCAAAATTCTCAAATACATCCAAAATTACACTTGAACATCGGTTGATTAAAATGAATTCATTTTTCTACCTATTTCTCAAAAAATATTTGTCACACATTACAATAAATTATACCATCGTGCTAGACATTTTCTTTTCTACAATACGGTATAAATTTTAATTTTCCAAAGTGTATCTGAAGGAAGTTACGGCGGTGTAAATTCAAAATGTCATGTTGCCAATTTGACAGCTATTATGCGCACTTGCGATTACACATGAATATACACTGATTTAATTTCACTGAAGTCCAATCACAATTGTCGCACTTTCGATTACACAGGAAAATTCTAATGTGTAGATAATTTTGTGTTCTACAAGAAAAGTTATAATTTATACCCACAAATGGTACAAAAAACGTGTAAAATTGGCAAAATTCTCAAATACACCCAAAATTACACTTGAACACCGGGTGACTAAAATTAATTCATTTTTCTACTATTTCTCAGTAACTATTTGTTACACATAAAAATAAATTATACCATCGTGCTAGAAATCTTGTTTTCTACAATACGGTATAATCTGTAATTTTGCAAAGTGTATCTGAAGGACGTTTCGGCGGTGTAAAAGCAAAAGGACATATTGTCAATTTGACAGCTATTATGCGCACTTGCGATCACACAGGAATATACTACTGTGTAGATAATTTTGTGTGCTACAAGAAACGTTATAACTTATACCCACAAATGATACAAAAAACGTGTAAAATTGGCAAAATTCTCAAATACATCCAAAATTACACTTGAACACCGGGCGACTAAAATTAATTCATTTTCTACTATTTCTCAGTAACTATTTGTTACACATAAAAATAAATTATACCATCGTTCTAGAAATCTTGTCTTCTACAATACGGTATAATTTGTAATTTTCCAAAGTGTATCTGAAGGAAGTTACGGCGGTGTAAAGTCCAAAAGACATATTGCCTATTTGACAGCTAATATGCGCACTTGTGAGTACACAGGAATATACACCGATTAAATTTCACTGAAGCCCAATCACAATTAAGAATGTATCATATTAGCTCCAAGCATGGATGGTGTAGCTTTATTGGGTACAGTTTAATTAATGCTACACTATACTGAATAGAAAGGCTTTATTGTCCTCAATATTTACACATGAATTGTTCCGCCCGACGGGCGGGTAAAATTCTACTGGGAACAAAGTTAACTACTGAATTTTACTGTATAATTTAATTGGTTTAATTTCAAGTTGCATAAGCTTAAGTTGCATAAGGATATGGGTTGTAATATCATGCAATGCCAACTATATAAATATGCTGTTTTAGCGGACGCATAAATCTGGAATTATAGAGATGACAGAAGGTTTCATTGTTTTGATAGTGTTACACTTCTGAATTACTACACACGAAGGATTCGTGTGAGCTTCAGCAGTGTTGAGGAAAAAAACTTCGTCAATAATTAAAACAAGAATTTACAAATTTATATTTTTCTATTGGATAAGCCTTTTGCTTTTTGATTCATTATATTCTATTTATAGTTCCGCACGACGGGCGGGTTTAAATACGAGGCAGTTCGAGGGAAAATATTTTCCCACATCTAAAATAAAAACATTCACATTTAGACTTTTCTATTGGTGTTATTGTTTATTGAATCATATTTATTTGTGTTGTTGTTACTTATTGAATCATATTTATATTTATTGTTGGATGTTTCTTATTGAATCATATGTATTGTTCTTGATTGTTATTTATTACTTATTTATTAGTATTTATTCTTATTTATTGATGGCTGTTATTTACTGAATCACATATTTATTGTTGATTGTTATTATTTATTGAGGAACGTGGGCGGTGTGACATTATGGATTGTTATCGGATGATGGTTTATTATTTATTGTTATTTATTTATTATTTTCTTTCCAACTCTCTTTCTAGACTTTTTTCTCTTCAAACTCTCTTTCTCTCTTAATCTTTTGGGCGCTTCCGGTACATGGGGCCACCTTAGGGTGGTAATAGTGCTAGCACTCTTCCCATGCTACTGGATTTGCCTGTAATTAATAATAATAATAATAATAATAATTGGTTAAGACTTTTTATGGGTTTACTTTTTCTTTTTTAATTTCTAATCATTTTTTATTAATTCAATATTCATTTTACTTTATTTATTGTTCTGCACAAAGGGCGGGTTTTAATGCTAGACGGTGATGTTGAGTTATAAATATATTTTGAAAACATTATGATAAGAAAATTAGTCATTTTTCATTGTTTTGTGTCAGAGTTCTGAATTATTCAGCACGACGGGCAGGTTTAAATATGAGGCGGTTTAGGCATACTATTTTGTCAAAATAATATAAAAATATAGAAATTTAGACTTTTTATGGGTTTACTCTTTTCTTTATTAATTCATATTTATTTTCGCTTATAAATTGAATACAAATTTAATGGTATGGATTGTTCCGCACGACGGGCTGGTTAATATGCTAGAATTTCATTGTCTGTTATGTGTTTGTGTTCTGAATTATTCCGCACGACGGGCAGGTTCAAATATGAGGCGGATTGAGGGATAATATTTTGTCAAATTTAAATTTAAAATATTCACATTTTGAGTATTTATTGGTGAACGTATATACACGTTAAATTTTTTCCTTTATTATTTGTATTCAGTTTATTTTATGGATTGAATCTGAATTTTACTTTATTAATTGTTCCGCACGACGAGCGGGTTCAAATCTATATATATATATATATATATATATATATATATATATATATATATATATATATATATATATATATATATAAATATAAAAGAAATTATCTGTCTGTCTCTGTGCGTGTATGCTTGAATATGAGGTGACCTAACTGCGCGAGCTCAATGGTATTGATCAGGGGCTTCAAAAGTAAACGAAGCGATGGATCATGTTTATGAGATAATAATGTCCCGGGGGCATCAACTGTAGACCATAGAACGTTTAATTTCACCGTGTAAAACGAGTTCATATACAAAACTAACGGATTTGATATCAAGGTCCAGAACGGATCGTGTTCGAGTTCTGAATTATTCAGCACGACGGGCAGGTTTGAATATGAGGCGGGATGAGGGATAGTATTTTGTCAAAATAACAATAAAAAATAATTAAATTTAGACATTTCAATTGATTAGGATTTCTATGGATTTACTTTAATCTATTTTAATTTGCAATATGTTTACTAATTAAATATGAATTCAATTTTTTGAATTGTTCCGCACAACGGGCGGGTTTAAACGCTAGATTGACGGGCGGGTTATTGGATATTGGCGGGTTATGCCTCATCCGCCTCATCCGACGAAGAAGAAGAGCAAATTAATAAGCAAAATAAAGCAATATAAAGCAAAATAAGCAAAATAAGCAAAACAAGCAAAATATGCAAAATAAGCAAAATAAACTGAGTGCAAATTAATAAGCAAAAAATTTAACCTGTATATACGTTCACCAATAAAAAACTCATAAGATGTAAGATAACTGAAAGATGTGGATATTTTTATTTTTATTTTGACAAAATATGATCCCTCAATCCGCCTCATATTTGAACCTGCCCGTCGTGCGGAATAATTCAGAACACAAACACGTAACAAACAATGAAGTTCTAGCATGTAAACCCGCCCGTCGTGCGGAACAATTCATACTATCAAATTTGTATTCAATTCATAACATAAAAGGAATATGAATTAAAAAATAAAAGAGTAAACTCATGAAAAATAAATTTTTTATATTTTTATATTATTTTTACAAGATAGTTTGCCATTGTAGTTAGTGTAGTTTTCATTGTTTCGTATCTGTGTAGGAGTCAGACATCAGTATAGGAGTGGTAGCGCTCATAGCCAATGTCAACAGTCGCCTGTGATGATCTGAGGTGACCATACATTCAGCTCGTAAGCACAAAACTGGATATACAGCACGCACAACACGAAATTGAGCTGCACCGCATAAAGGTTTCTGATCTGATTTGGAGGATAATTAGTTTTTATTTTACAAATTAGCATGTACTGGAATATACACGATGTCCACCTTGGTTTATCGGTTCAAATTTTCCATGGTATTTGTATTTACCATGATTTTAACATGAAAACGACAAATATTACATCCTGTGCTGGTTTCCAGTTTTTCCTCATCGTCAAAATTCGACACGCATGCACACACTTACAATTGCAGGATACTACCAATTGGTGCCGAGTCCATTTTTACCTAGGAATCCAGTTTAACGAAGCTAATTTGGTTACATCCGGGAAATTGTTGTGCAACATCCGCCTCATCCAGTATATGCCGACCATCAAGCATGCCAACTATTTACCAAACCCCCGTTATATCAACTTGTGTCAGACATCCATAGGAATCGACTATATCAGTGGTTTTCAACCATTTTCGTTTCAAGGGACCGTTGAGCACTGGACCAAAACGCACTTGCAACGAACGCCAAAACGACAGATATTTGTTAAATTATTCACTTACACTTTGAAAAGCATAAAAAACAATTCAGCAAATATAAATGGCTAACATATATTTTTCAATCATGTACATACTGGACTCAACACGGAAAATGTTTTCGATGAACGAGTAACTGATATGTTAGTGTGTATTGTGAGCGAGAGAGCGTGTGTTAGTGTGTGAGTGTCGCATTTAGTATGACTAACAATGTGTATTGTATGTGCTCATATATGTGTTATTCACACTCGCTTCATTTAGTTCACTAGGTGTACGTGTGTGTGTGTGCAAGTTTTTTTGACACACTAACAAATATATTTACAAACGCGTAAGACATATTCACAACACTATAGACAATAAAACGTTCAATTTTACCGTATACAATGAATTCTTATACAAAACTAATGGATTTGACTTCAAGATCCAGAACGGATCGTGTTAGAGTTCTGAATTATTCCGCAAGTCGGGTGGGTTTAAATGAGGCGTATATCTCTTGTATATGTCGAGCTCAATTGTTTCATTATATTAAGCTTTAAAATTCAATCAGAAATATGCGAAGTTTATTGACGAAATGTGTTCAAATTTGTGAGTTTGTAGCGAGCGATCTATACGCTATTTTAAATATTATATAGTTTATAACCCTGTGATGTTCCCCTATGTTTGTGTTCTGAATTATTCCGCACGACGGGCAGGTTCAAATATCAGCCGGATTGAGAGATAATATTTTGTCAAATTTAAAACAAAATATTCAGATTTAGTTTTTTATTGGTGAACGTATATACAGGTTAAATTTTTTGCTTTTTAATTTGTATTCAGGTTATTTTATGGATTGAATATGAATTTGACTTTATGAATTGCCCAGCACGACGGGCGGGTTATTGGATATTGTAACCTGTACGGCACAATACCTCGGAGCTCCAGCAACAACGATGTGGGCTTCTGGAAGTCGTAACAAACTTTCTACATCAGCACAAGGATGGAGATTAAATATTCACCTTGATGGATGTGGACGATGTTGTAGTGCTCATTGATTTGGCCATTTCAAATGATGTGATTGTCCAAGGTGAGATGCACTATGCACAAGTACAGGGCCTTTCAATGGGCGATTCTATGGCACCGCAGCTGGACATTATTTATGCCGACTACATGGACCGCCAAATAATTGAAAAATTACCATGGCCACTGGAGTATAAGCGGTACATTGACGATATTTTCATTGCGTGGTACGATGACGTAAACATTGATGATATGATGCGGATTGTTAACTCAATCAACTCGTACATCCAATTTACCATCGAAACGCCAAAGGACGGCAGCTTGCCATATCTCGAATGCCTCATCAGTCATGATGGTCGAAAATTCGACACCACATTACATGTGAAAACTGTACACAGTGGATCGTTAACGCCATGGCAATCCTACGGCTCAACATCAGCAAAATGTTCCATTGCATACGGCAAGTTTGTGAGGGCGTCAAGAAGAGCCAACAATGAGCTGAACCTACGAAAATCGCTGAGAACCGTTGAAAATCGCCTGAAAGTGAATGGCTATCCCATGAATGTGATCGGAAAAACAAGATATAGGGCACTAAGGAATGCGGGCAATACTGGACATGGAAAAAAAAGAAGACGAACGCAAATATTATGTAAAGTTGTCATACTTGGGAGAGGCAAACAAGCGACAGTGTCAATCACTGCTCAGAAGAACGGGTCTCGCAGACAAAGTGCGGATTTTCTTTGACCCGGGTCGCCCACTAAAAAGAATATTTGCACCTCCCAAAGAGCGACTGACATGCGAGTCCGGTTGCTTTACATGCTCCTGTGCGACGAAAAGGTCACAATGTTGGCAGAAGAATGTGATTTATAAGATAACTTGTACGATATGTGGAAGATTCTACATAGGTGAAATCTGTCGACCTGTGAAAATACGAGTGCAGGAGCATATTAGCCCAAAACTGAACGGTGTGGTGTTCGAACACAACAATGAGCATCACACCAACTCTCCATTATCCATCAGCTGGTGTATCATACACAGTGGCATCAGAGATTAGTCGACAAGAAAGTACGCTGAAGCAGCCTACATACGACAGCATGATGATGGATCGCTCATCAACGGCTGCAAGGGAATATATTTAAAATGTCAATTCTAAAGATAACGCAATTGTCAATTAATTCTCCTTTTTACAGCGCTTAATTACGAGAGTTACTCACTTGTTATGATGCATGTTTTTTTTTTATTGTCTGCTATACAATTGTGCAATTTGGCCGTTAATTTGAATGAATTTCAGTATCTGAAGAAGCCGTTAGGCGAAAACGTTCGTACTAAAATATATTGATTGTACCCGATGAAGTGATTCATTTACATAATATCTATAATTATACCGGGTGCGTGAGTTAACATCATATGAGTTAACGTGAGGTGACATAATTGCGCGGGTTCAATAGTAGAGATCAGGGGCTTCAAACGCAAACGAAGCGCTGGCTCATTTTTATGAAATAAAAATGTCCGCGGGCAGCAATAAAAGGTTCAATTTCACCGTGTAGAATGAATTCATATACAAAACTAATGGATTTGACTTCAAGATGCAGAACGGATGGTGTTCGAGTTCTGAATTATTCGGCACGTCGGGCGGGTTTAAATATGAGGCGGGCTGAGTGAAAATATTTTGTCAAAATAAAATAAAAAATAATGAGATTTAGACTTTTCAATTTATTGAGGTTCTTATGAGTTTGCCTTATTTATTTTTTAATTTGCAATATTTTTATGAATTGCTCCGCACAACGGGCGGGTTTTAATGCTAGTCATATATATAAAAGAGATCCTCTGTGTGTCTGTGTGTCTGTGTGTGTGTCCCACCATTTCTTGGTCCATTTTCTATCAACTGCTCCTCGGCCATCACTTGGCGTACTTGCTAAAAATTTGTACCATCACGTTGGAAATTTTCTTGTCTACACTTAACACTAAATTTTTAATTTTAAAAATGAAATTAAAAAAAGTTATAGCGGTAAAAACACAAAATGAACCCTAAAAAATGCGAAAATTTTGGTCAATTTTCTGAAGACTACTCCTCCTAAACCAGCAATGGTACGACTATACAAGTTATACCAATGTGTAGAAAAAATTTTGTTCTGCTCAACGAATTATAATTTATACCCAAAAATTAAATAAAAAACATGTAAAATGGAAAAAAATTCAATCTACATTCAAAATTATATTTAAACTCCACGCGTCCGATTTTCTATACTTTTATCTCTATTTCTCAAAAACTAATAATCACACATCTAAATAAATAATACCATCATGCTTTGAATTTTGTTTGCTACAACACAGTATAATTTGTAATTTTCCAAAGTGTATTAAACAAAAGTTACGGCGGTGTGAAGTGTAAATGACAAAGTCAAAAAGAAAAATTAGCACACAAGAGCGTGAATATTTTGGTCAATATTTCGCTATCTATTCCTCATAAACCAGCAGTGGTACAGCTATAAAAATTATACTATTGTGTAGATAATTTTGTGTTCTACAAGAAAAGTTATAATTTATACCCACAAATGATAGAAAAACGTGTAAAATTGGCAAAATTCTCAAATACATCCAAAATTACACTTGAACACCGGGCGTCTAAAATTTATTCATTTTTCTACTATTTCTCAGTAACTATATGTTACACATTAAAATAAAGTATACCATCGTGCTAGAAATTTTGTTTGCTACAATGCGGTATAATGTTTAATTTTCCAAAGTGTATCTGAAGGAAGTTACGGCGATGTAAAGTCAAAAGGACATATTGCCAATTTGACAGCTATTATGCGCACTTGCGATTACACAGGAATATACACCGATTAAATTTCACTGAAGCCCAATCACAATTAAGAATGCATCATATTATCTCCAAGCATGGATGGTGTGGCTTTATTGCGTACAGTTTAATTAATGCTAAACTATACTGAATAGAAAGTCTTTATTGTCCTCAATATTTACACATCAAATGTTCCGCACGACGGGCGGGTAAAATGCTACTTGGAACAAAGTAAGCTACTGAATATTACTGTGTAATTTAATTGGTTTAATTTCAAGTTGCATACGCTTAAGTTGCATAAGGATACGGGATGTAATATCATGCAATGCCAAGTATATGCATATGCTGTTTTACAGGAAGCATTAATCTGGAATTATAGAGATGTTTCATTGTTTTGATAGTGTTACACTTCTGAATTACTACGCACGAAGGACGGGTGTGAATTTGAGCAGTGTTGAGGGAAAATCATCGTCAATAATTAAAACAAGAATTTACAAATTTGACTTTTCTATTGGTCGTTTTACATCAATTTTCTTTGTGTTTCTTTCGTGTTTGAGTTCTGAATTATTCCGCACGACGGGCAGCTTTAAATATGAGGCGGGTTGTGGAAAAACATGCTTTCTAAATTGAAACATAAATTTCACATTTAGACTTTTATATTAGCTAAAACTTTCCTATGGGTTTGTTTTTCTTTTTCAATTTGCACTAATTTTTTTATGAATTGAATATTAATTATATTTTATGAACTGTTCCGCACGACGGGCGAATTAAATGTATCTATAAAGAGTGGGTTTAAATGATAGCGAGGTATATGATATTTTGCTAGCAGTAAATATTCTAGCGATAAAAGTAGAATAGCTCTTAAGCAAATGATTTTGGAGAATGATGAGAACCTTTAAATATATTTTGCGATCTGATGATATATGTATTAGGAATAATACGTAGCAGAATATAGATTGCATAATATAATATCGGCTGTAATATCAAGGGCTGTAATATCGGTGTAATCCAAAAAATAACAACTGTATAAATATGATGCATTAGTGGAAGCATTAACCGGGAATTATGAGATAATATGATAATGGTGTATAATTATATCGCATTATGCAACAAATGCGAATTTAGCTGCCTTACAGTTTGGTCCCGATACTATATTGGCGGGTTGAGAGAAAAGTATTGGTGGGCCGCGTGTTTGGGACCCCTGGGGTAGATAATCTCAATCTTCTGATTACAAATTATGATCGCATCAGTATATTTTGTGATTACAAACTAATAAGTTAAATCACCTCAGACTAGGCTGAGAGCGGTCAATATTGAATGTTTGGGTTGGGTTGGGTAGGTTTGACTCAGGTTATATTGGGTTTTAATGATAGCGGAAAATATTTTTAAATAAATATTTTATAATATTTTATTTTAAATAATATTTTAAATAAACTTTAACAATAAATATTATAGCGGTAAAAGTGAAATAGTACTTGAGCAAATGATATTGGGGAATGATGTTAAGTAATAAATATAGTTTGGAAACATTCTGATGAAACGATTTCATCATCTCTCATTGTTTGTTTCGTGTTTGTGTTCTGAATTATACCACACGACGGGCAGATTTATATATCAGGCGGGTTGAGGGATAATATTTGTCAAAATAAGAACAAAAATATTCACATTTAGACTTTTCTATTGGTTAAGATATTTATAGGTTATATTTTTTGGTTTTCAATTTGTATTCATTATATTTTCTGGATTTGATATGAATTTTATTGTATGAATTGTTCCGCACGACGGGTGGGTTTAAAAAAGTGTTTTTAGATCATTTTTTCAAATGGTTCATTTAGAAAAAGGTAATTTTTTTTCCAATTAAAATGTTCCGCGGGCAGCAACTATAGACAATAGAACGTTCAATTTCCCCTGTAGAATTAATCCATACACAAAACCAATGGATTTGACTTCAAATATGAATTGTATTGTATGAATTGTTCCGCACGACGGGCGGGTTTAAAAAAAGTGTCCATTTTTTAGTTCATTTTTTCAAATGGTTCATTTAAAAAAAGGTATTTAAAAAAAAATAAAAATGCTCCGCGGGCAGCAACTATAGACAATAGAACGTTCAATTTACCCTGTAGAATTAATCCATGCACAAAACCAATGGATTTGACTTCAAGATCCAGAACGGATCGTGTTCGAGTTCTGAATTATTCAGCACGAGGGGCGGGTTAAAAATGACTCAGGCGGACTGAGGGGGAATATTTTGTCGAAATAAAAATAATTAAACTTATAATTTTCAATTGATCAATATTTTTATGAGTGTACCCTATTTCATTTTAATTTTTCCATATTTTTTTATGAATTGAATATGAATTTCATGTTATGAATTGCTCCGCACAACGGGCGGGTTTTAATGCTATATATATACACTAGCATTAAAACCCGCCCGTTGTGCGGAGCAATTCATAAAATATTGCAAATTAAAAATAAATAAGGCAAACTCATAAAAACCTTAATCAATTAAAAAGTCTAAATTTCATTATATTTAATTTTATTTTGACAAAATATTTTCACTCAGCCCGCCTCATATTTAATCCCGGCCGACGTGCGGAATAATTCAGAACTCGAACACCATCCGTTCTTGTTCTTGAAGTCTCCGTGGACTATGGTCCCTGTCCACCCAGCAGAAAATGATGGTACCAGATATCAGTCATGAGTTGTGCCATGCATTCTGGGGAGGTGGCCCTCTCTTATACGTCTTACGTCCTTGTGGCGCCATAGCGTGGAGAGGGTCGGTTCTACGGTTGCAGCGAGCTGCACGGGGCACACCTGTGTGTTTATAAGCTTCGGCTTCTTCCCGTGTAGCAGCTGCTACTTAGGCATTTAACCTTTTTTATTTAAGTCAAATCCATTAGTTTTGTATATGAATTCATTCTACACGGTGAAATTGAACGTTTTATTGCTGCCCGCGGGACATTTTTATTTCATAAAAATGAGCCATCTCTTCGTTTGCGTTTGAAGTCCCTGATCATTGAACCAGCGAACCATGAACCAGCGCAATTATGTCATCTCATATTCAAGCATACATACACAGACAGACAGAATTTCTTCTTTATGTATATATATATATAGCATTAAAACCCGCCCGTTGTGTGGAGCAATTCATAACATGAAATTCATATTCAATTCATAAAAAAATATGGAAAAATAAAAATGAAATAGGGTGCACTCATAAAAATATTCATCTATTGAAAATTATAAGTTTAATTATTTTTATTTCGACAAAATATTTCCCCTCAGTCCGCCTGAGTCATCTTTAAACCCGCCCGTCGTGCTGAATAATTCAGAACTCGAACACGATCCGTTCTGGATCTTGAAGTCAAATCCATTGGTTTTGTGTATGGATTAATTCTACAGGGTAAATTGAACGTTCTATTGTCTATAGTTGCTGCCCGCGGAGCATTTTTATTAAAAAAATACCTTTTTTTAAATGAACCATTTGAAAAAAATGAACTAAAAAATGGAAACACTTTGTTTAAACCCGCCCGTCGTGCGGAACAATTCATACAATAAAATTCATATCAAATCCATAAAATATAATGAATACAAATTGAAAACCAAAAAATGTAACCTATAACTATCTTAACCAATAGAAAAGTCTAAATGTGAATATTTTGGTTCTTATTTTGAAAAATATTATCCCTCAACCCGCCTGATATATAAATCTGCCCGTCGTGTGGTATAATTCAGAACACAAATACGAAACAAACAATGAAAGATGATGAAATATTTTCATCAGAATGTTTCCAAACTATATTTATTACTTAACATCATTCCCCAATATCATTTGCTCAAGTAATATTTTACTTTTACCGCTATAATATTTATAGCTAAAATTTATATATTTTCCGCTATCATTAAAACCCAATATAACCTGAGTCAAACCTACCCAACCCAACCCAACCATCCAATCTTGACCGCACTCAGCCTAGTCTGAGGTGATTTAACTTATTAGTTTGTGATCACAAAATATACTGATGCGATCATAATTTGTAATCAGAAGACTGAGATTATCTACCCCAGGGGTCCCAAACACGTGGCCCACCAATGCTTTTCACTCAACCCGCCAATATAGTGTCGCAACCAAACTGTAAGTCAGCTAAATTCACATTTGTTACATAATGCGATATAATTATACACCATTATCATATTATCTCATAATTCCCGGTTAATGCTTCCACTAATGCATCATATTCATACAGTTGTTATTTTTTGGATTACACCGATATTACAGCCGATATTATATTATGCAATCTATATTCTGCTACGTATTATTCCTAATACATATATCATCAGATCGCAAAATATATTTAAAGGTTGACATCATTCTCCAAAATCATTTGCTTAAGAGCTGTTCTACTTTTAACGCTAGAATATTTACTGGTAGCAAAATATCATATACCTCGCTATCATTTAAACCCACTCTTTATAAATACATTTAAGCCCGCCCGTCGTGCGGAACAGTTCATAGAATATAATTAATATTCAATTCATAAAAAATTAGTGCAAATTGAAAAAACCCCATAGAAACGTTTTAGCCAATATAAAAGTCTAAATGTGAAATTTATGTTTCAATTTAGAAAACATGTTTTTCCACAACCCGCCTCATATTTATAGCTGCCCGTCGTACGGAATAATTCAGAACTCAAACACGAAACAAACACAAAGAAAATTGATGAAAAACGACCAACATAAAAAGTCAAATTTGTAAATTCTTGTTTTAATTATTGACGATGTTTTTCCCTCAACACTGCTCAAATTCACACCCGTCCTTCGTGTGTAGTAATTCAGAAGTGTAACACTATCAAAACAATGAAACATCTCTATAATTCCAGATTAATGCTTCCTCTAAAACAGCATATGCATATACTTGGCATTGCATGATATGACAACCCGTATCCTTATGCAACTTAAGCGTATGCAACTTGAAATTAAACCAATTAAATTACACAGTAAAATTCAGTAGCTTACTTTGTTCCAAGTAGCATTTTACCCGCCCGTCGTGCGGAACATTTGATGTGAAATATTGAGGACAATAAAGACTTTCTATTCAGTATAGTTTAGCATTAATTAAACTGTACGCAATAAAACCACACCATCCATGCTTGGAGATAATATGATGCATTCTTAATTGTGATTGGGCTTCAGTGAAATTTAATCGGTGTATATTCCTGTGTAATCGCAAGTGCGCATTATAGCTGTCAAATTGGCAATATGTCCTTTTGACTTTACACCGCCGTAACTTCCTTCAGATACCCTTTATAAAATTTCAAATTATACCGTATTGTAGAAAACAAGATTTCTAACACGATGGTATAATTTATTTTTATGTATAACAAATAGTTACTGAAAAATAGTAGAAAAATGAATTAATTTTAGTCGCCCGGTGTTCAAGTGTAATTTTGGATGTATTTGAGAATTTTGCCAATTTTAAACGTTTTTTTGTACCATTTGTGGGTATAAATTATAGCTTATATTGTAGAACACAAAATTCTCTACACAGTAGTATATTCCTGTGTGATCGCAAGTGCGTAAATTGTGATTGGACTTCAGTGAAATTAAATCAGTGTATATTCATGTGTAATCGCAAGTGCGCATAATAGCTGTCAAATTGGCAACATGACATTTTGACTTTACACCGCCGTGACTTCCTTTAGGTTCACTTTGGAAAATTAACAATTATACCGTAATGTAGAAAACAAAACTTCTAGCACGATGGTATAATTTATTGTAATGTGTGACAAATAGTTCCTGAGAAATGGGTAGAAAAATGAATTAATTTTAATCACCCGGTGTTCAAGTGTAATTTTGGATGTATTTGAGAATTTTGCCAATTGTACGCGTTTTTTGTATCATTTGTGGGTATAAATTATAACTTTTCTTGTAGAACACAAAATTGTCTACACAATAGTATAATTTTTATAGCTGTACCATTGCTGGTTTATGAGTAATAAATAGCGGAATATTGACCAAAATATTCACGTTTTTTGTGCTAATTTTGCCTTTTTGCTTTTTTGTCATTTACACTTCACACCGCCGTAACTTTTTTTCAATACACTTTGGAAGATTAAAAATTATGCCGTGTTGTAGCAAACAAAATTCCCAGCATGATGGTATTATTTATTTAGATGTGTGATCATTAGTTTTTGAGAAATAGAGAAAAAAGTATAGAAAATCGGACGCGTGGAGTTTAAATAAAATTTTGAATGTAGATTGAATTTTTTTCCATTTTACATGTTTTATATTCAATTTTTGGGTATAAATTATAATTTGTTGAGTAGAACAGGAAATTTTCTACACAGTGGTATAATTTGTATAGTTGTACCATTGCTGGTTTAGGAGGAGTAGTCTTCAGAAAATTGACCAAAATTTTCGCGTTTTTCAGGGTTCATTTTGTCTTTTCACCGCTATAACTTTTTTTGGTTTCATTTTTGAAATTTAAAATTTGATCTAAAGTGTAGACAAAAAATTTCCAACGTGATGGTATAAATTGTTAGCAGGTTGGCCAAGTGGTGGCTAAATAATAGTTGATAGAAAATGGACCAAGGAGGGTTGGACAGACACACAGACACACACACACACACACACACAGAGGATCTCTTTTATATATATAGATGTAAGGAAAATTGAGATGTATGACGACAGGTAGAGGGCGAGGGGTAAATACCGATACCGGTGCATACCGATATGAAAAATGAAAATTCAATATTACTCTTCTTGTGATGTATTGATCAAATATATTGATCACATTTTATAATGTTTTGTAAACACAATTTTCTCTCGTCACGTTCGTTCAATTATCATTTAATTCGGGGAAAATGTCCTCAGGTCTAGTTTGTCTTCAGTCGGCCAATTATTTAGGAATAGGACATAATTTGTTTCCTTCCGGTATTATTTATTAAGGTTCCCGACGTGACGGTAAATAGCACGATTGTTTCGTTTTTAACGTGTCACTCATCGATGTTTGGGTGCTCTTCTGTGCTTTTTTGCGTGCATGTAAGCTTGTTTCTACTAAATTAAACAGTACTCTGCGTTCCGATGTATAGTTTCCTTACGTTTCGATTATATATCACTTGTGTGTGTATATATGTTGTCAAATCAGTTTTAAGTTGACAAGGCAGTGTGGGCCGAAGTGATCGAATCGTGTAATATTTATTCATTCATGTGTTCTTTTCATTGTTTCCGTAATAACTGTTTCAGCTTTGTCCGCTTGTACATACTGTTTAGCTGCTGCGCGCCCGTGTATGACAGGCGCTATAACAAATACACTGAACTGAACTGAACTGATCACTGGAACGAGTGTTGATAGTGATGACGGGTGGCAAAATGTTTCTTTTTGTTTATTCTATATATTTTAAATGAAAGAAATCATGTTCACTGCACAATATTGTTTTGCTGACTTGTTTATGAAATATATATGTATTTATGCTATTTTACGATATACTGAGTATTGTATTATGTATTTACACTATATTGTTAAAAACTTTCCCAAGCGTATACACGCTTCTTTTTTGTGTGCTCTTGGAATCGTTTGCTTGTTTAATCTGATGTATTGCTGCGGACGTGCACGCATCTTGAATGTTGTATCGTGTTATGCGTGCCAGCCGCTGAATATCTCGCAGTTGACGCAATTATGAGGCCTCCTCGTAATATCCTGTACATAATCCAGGGTGAGGTGTGTGTACTTCTCACGGCCATGAGGCGTGGACCTCGTTGGTCCAACGCCTACACGCAGCAGGTGTGTGTTCATTGTTTTTTTGTGTCGTTTCTTTTTATGGAGTCACTTAGCATAGTTGCGGGATGACCGTGGTTCGAATCCCGGTGGAGGATTATTTCATTGGGCGAATTATATAATCCCACAGCCCCTGTCCACCCAGCAGAAAATGATTGCACCAGATATCAGTCATGTGTTGTGCCATGCATTCTGGTGAGGTGGCTCGTCTTACGTCCATGTGACGTCATAGCGTGGAGAGGGCTGGTTCTACGGCGGCAGCGAGCTGCACGGGACACAACTGTGTGCTCATAAGCTTCGACTTCTTCTCTTGTAGTAGCTGTCACTTAGGCTTTTAACCTTAACCAGTTGAAAGTATACCTCATTTTCTTCTAATTCGCTAAATGAGTCAATACGTTCATCAGATATGGTCGTTTCAAAAAAGACATTTTCGCAGTAAAGGTTAAATAAGGTTAAATTCCTAAATGACAGCTGCTACACGGAAAGAAGCCGAAGCTTATGAACACACAGGTGTGTCCCGTGCAGCTCGCTGGCACCGCAGAACCGACCCTCTCCACGCTTTGGCGCCACAAGGACGTAAGACGTATTAGAGAGGGCCACCTCCCCAGAATACGTGACACAACACATGACTGCTATCTGGTACCATCATTTACTGCTGGGTGGACAGGGACTGTGGATTATATAATTCGCTCAATGAAATTATGCTCCGCCGGGATTCGAACCACTGTCCTCCCGCTTGTGAGTCCGGTGTGCTACCACTGCACCACGGAGTCCACTAACATATGTTATCCCTGGTCTAATTTGGCATGCTTGTGGTATAATGCTAGAGGTGCATGCTAGAGGTTATTTTGTATTGCGGTGCTTTTTGGGGGTGCCGCCAGACAAAATTCGTCAATACTTGAAAAAGTTAACATGCTCTGATCTATCGCTTGATGCGTTTCTCATTGCTTATATCAATCACACCACAGCCATTCTTTTCCTCCCGTCTTGACTTCCTAGCGCATATATATATCACTTTATGATATGGACACATATCAGGAATGACTATGTCTATGTGGTCAATCGCTCAAACAATGTAACCGTTCTCAACTACCAAGTGATTAGTCTGGTACTCGATAATGGCAGGCTGATTACATTGCATTTTTAGAGTGCCATTTTGAACATCGAACATCGTTATTCAAAATATTTTGCAAATTTTCTACATAATCGATCAATTTGTATGTCATTGAAATAATTTTATGAATGTAACAATATCTGTTTCATTCAGGTTTAACTTATTCTACATTCAATGAATAGTCTTTAATACATTGTGAAGTATTCTGCTAATATTTGTACTGATTTTTTACAATATACGGATTTTCCATATAATTTATCATATAACATTTTTTGATAATTGTAATTAAAAAGATTTATCATTACAGACATTCACAAACTACTGCACAAATTATCAAACCTTCAATAAATGCCATGAATAACACTTGGAATTGGCTCG